>PVJH01032566.1:0-22472 GCA_004026705.1 Nesogale talazaci | reverse complement strand
TATAGACCTTTTCTTTTTCTTATCATAAATAGCCTTATAGCATCTGAGACCCTCCAAAACTGTAAACTTTGGAGAAGCTGTAAGGATTAGGATCTTATCCTTGTATCTCTGCCATCCCCATTTCAATGCGATGAAAGGTTTCAGCTCACACGTTATTAAAAACTTTGGGGAAGGTCTTGAGTTTTGAGGTCCCAGTCTTCTTTCTCAAATGCCCTGTTCTACTGCTCTTCCTCGGCTGTATTTTCAGCATGAGAGTCCAGTAACTCTGACTTGATGGCATCATTTGCACAGTCATTAAACGATATCTGGTCAAAGCCAGAATGGCTAAGCAAGCATGATTTGTTCCACCTGCCTTTCATTTTGGATGGCTTCACTCCATCCTCGGACTCAGCAATATTTCTGGGGCTCAGGTTCTATATACTGTGAAAAGCAAAGTTTGGAATTCCCATGATATTCAGTTGCCTTGGTTATTTCTTATCAATCTAGTACATTTGGTGGTCATTTGTTGAGTCATCTTCTGGTGAGAAAGCATAATCTCTTGCAGCAGGTGGACGTGGAGTTTACGTTTTGCAAGGAAGGTCAATGTCTTGCAAGGCAGTTTTCACAAAATGGAGTTTCTTGTGCTCTCATCACTAATCCAAGCCTTTACATCTTCCTTCCAGATAGTGGAAAGAGGTCCCTTAGTCACACAGAAAGTACCCTCACAGTAAGGAATAACACACCAGTAAGGACTTGGATGTGTCACCTCCAAAGAAGACATTATCTTACCCTTTGATGCCGTATGCCCTGGTGCGTTTTTCCCCTCTTTCAAAATGTAGGGCTGATAAGGCATGTTTTCTGCAAAATAAATCATTCTTCTCTCCATTATCTGGTATGGCAAATAAATCCCCTCCTCAATATTTTGTTAATGTATCAGCAAAATTCCTCACAGCATGTCCAGTGGCACTCGCTTCTTCTCCTTGCACCTTAATATTATGTACACTGGCCCTCACATTGAAACAAGTGAAGCAGCCCCTACTCCAAACACATTCCTCATCACAATCATCTTCACTTGCTTCCTCTGCAGCTTTTAGCCACAAAAAAGATTCATGCCCTCTTTGCGTTAAGGCTAATGAGCATATTATGCTGATTTCAATGATCTAAATCTAAACAAGCTGTCAATAATTTTTCTGTTTTGATATTTAAACCGCTGTGCTGCTTAGTAATAATTGTAGCGTTCATCAAGGAAGAGTCTCTCACATACTCCACAATTCTCCTTTTAACCTTCAAAGTTCCTCTGATCGTTGACCGACTGTAGCCTGAAGCTTTTCCAAAGCTCGATGACATTTAAAGTCTTCATAATTGTTTTATTGCTTCCTCTTTGTTTTCAAGTGTGATCATTTTCCTTTTCTTTGATGCATCTCCAACACTTGCACCAGTGCCACATTTCGGAGGCATGGTCAAAAGGATAAATAGGCGGAAGATTTTAGTCAAAGTCAAAGATCCGTTCAGCACCGTGTAAACAGCAACTTGGTCCAACTTAAAAGGACAGGCAGTGTTCCTTGTTCAAGCTAATGAGCTGCCTGAGATGCTCAGCATCTTCTTGTACATCATAAAGTAGGGTTTGCTTTTTAGGCTGGGTGCTCTAAAGAAGCAAACCCAGAAGAGATGATAGATAGATGATAGATAGATAGATAGATAGATAGATAGATAGATAGATAGATAGATAGATAGATAGATGATAGAATATATATAGAGAGAAGTTTGTATAAAAGTAATGATTTGCAAAGTGTAGAGGTGAGGCAGTTCCAGATACAGGGATCAGATGACTCATACGGATGCCAGGGTTGAGGAATCCAAGACCAGCTGGTCAGACAGACAGCAGAGTTCTGTCTACAGAGACAATGAATTCAAGACTGCAAGGCCTCTGATGACTCCCAGTACCAGCAGGCATTGTAGGAAATTATTGGCTCAAATCCAAAGAGCCATGGGTTTGAAAATAAGCTGAATACGAGATCCAGACCCAGCAAAAATCAATCCAGCAATAGAAGTATCCACTTATATTGGAAGTAACTTCCTTTCCATTGACTAGCAGCAGAGCTCATCAGGAAAATGATTACATTATGTTAGATGTCGTGATAGGAAGTACTAAATGTTAGTGACAAATCACAAAGGATATCGACCCAGCCAAGTTGACACAAAACCCTAACTAATGTAGGAACTATTATATTTAACCCATATATTTAATACGACAGATTTTTTAGCAGACCATTTTTATGTATGAGTGGTCTTTAAATTGGACTTTCATCTTGACTTGAAGAAGCCCTCATGGCACAATGGATTATATGTTGAGCTGCTAACTGCAAGGTGACATTTCAAGCCCACCAGCCTCTCTGAGTAAGAAAGATGATACTGTCCACTTCTACAGATTTACAGCTTCACAAACCCCAATGATCATTTCTACTCTGTCCTGCAGGATTTTTATGAGTCAGAATCCATTTGATAGCACTGGTTTTGAGTTTGTTTGTTTTTTTAACTCAAAGACTTGCTGTAAATTAAACCAACTAGATAACTTGGCCTTTATAATTCTAAAAATCTTTGTCAGGAACCCCTGTTATGAATTATGTCCTTAAAACATATGTGTTATAATGGTAACTCCTGTACCTGTTGGAAATAGTGTGTGTGTTTTTAAATTCTAATGCGGTTATTCCAGTATAAAGTTGATCCTAAACCTAATCACTTTTGAGAGATTTTGTTTTTGTTTTTGTTTTTGTTTGTTTTTTGGAGGGAGGGCATCACTACCCTCTGATGGCAGTGGGAGGCCCAGCCTTGCTTCTGGAGAGCTACTGCTGGATTTGAACTGCCTGCCCTGTGGGCCCTCAGTCCTGCCCTCAGTCCTGCACTCAACCACTACACCACCAGAGCTCAGCCCGAGAGATGTTTTATGATATGAGCTGAGACATACAAAAGATCAATCCTAAGGATTGCCAAGGAACACCAAGAAGCCCCCAGAGATACAAATTAGAAAGGGCCATCCCCTAGAGTTGATAGCCTAATTTGGACTTCTAGCTTCTTACTCCACTAGATAATAATTGCTGCTTTCTAAAGCAATTCTGTTGACACATAATTCACATATCATGCATGTCAATAGTCCAATCACTTTAATAAAGTTATTTAATCATCACCACATTTTTAGGGCATTTCTTCTTCCTTGTCCTCATTGTGTTAGCTCCCCATTTCCCACCAATCTCCCCTGCCATGATCCTAGGAAACAATCACTCCAGTTAATGCCTGTGTAGATTTACCTATCGTCAATTTCATATACAGAAAAATATACAAAATCAAAACAAAGAACAAAGACAAACCCAACAGTGACAGAATAAAACAGATAAAAACTTTTAAAAGAAAGCATAAAATGTTAAAAAAAAAAAACCTTAACAACTATACAGTGAATCAAAAGAGATACTAAATGACAATTTTTCACATTTTAATGGAACCACAGCTGTAACCATCCACCTATAATGCATTCTGCTTGACAGCAAGGTCATTCCTATCCTTGGTTCATAGGCAGAAGAGAGTCACCCGAGTCTCAATTTAGGTAGATGCACTGCAAATGGATTTGCAGCTTTCACTGTCACTTATCACTTTCTGTAAAATTGGATGTTCAAATTTTGGGGTGTGATACCATTCCCTCTTCCAGATTTGGATTTTATTGTTTACAATCCTTGGGTCACACAGACTGGTGTGCTGCTTCTGTGTAGACTTATCTGATTCTTCTCTTAGATGGATACTTGTTATAAAACAAGTCCCTAAGACCCCAGACATTGTGCTTTCTGATAACCAGGTGCTATATGCTATAGTACTTTGCTATAGGAATCATCTCTCCAGTGATGATCTCATGAGGGAAAGTATCAAGCAAGGCCATGCTACAATATGAACTAATTGTTCTTTGATTAGGGTTACGTTTAAGTGGGAGCACACAGCATATATATATATATATATATATATATATATATATATCCCTGATTCACTACATTGCTAATCTTTACAGTCTCAAAAACTCTTAATGTTGGACTGCTAACCACAAGGTTGGAAGTTCAAATCTAAAAGCGTCTCTGAGGTTGCCCGCTCCCCTAAAGATTATAGTTCTACTTTGTCCTGTCAGGTCACTCAATCAGACGTGACTCCGTGGCAGCGGATTTAGCTTCTTTAGAACCACTTACTTGTGTATTTTCTTTTTATGGCAGCACAGGTTCTATCTAACAAAATCACTTTCACATGTGTTAAGTAATTTTCTTTGTTTTAAAAAGACTAATTATTCCGTGTAAACGTACGTGAATCCATACATTTATTGAACAAAATTGATACTACTGTTCTATGTTGCCCATGTGATTAAAGCTACTGATTCTATTGTATGTGCAGCCCAAGGTAAGGGGATCTCTTTTCCAACCTTTCACATTTCTATAAGCGCTTTTAGAAAGGAAATACTTATCACTCCATTGCTACAGTTCCTCTGAGAAATAGCTTCTAAAATGAGTAAGCCACGATTCTGGCAAAGCATATCCACTCAGGCTGGCTGGCTGGGAGCTATGACCAACATTTTGCCCTGGAATTTTTGTTGGTTGTGAACTTCACTGAGGTTCAATAAATGTGTGTTTGGAAATCCCAAATCTAACTCCATATTTCTCTAGAAATATTCAGATGCTTGGTGCATACACCAGGGACATGATTATTGATAGTTATTTCTACAAATCTAATAGGCAAAACTGTGCCTGTTATAAAATGAATTTTAATCCTCAAATACATATTGGAATCCTAAACTTTATGTCAGTGAATATAATATAATAACTTTGTATCGCAACATATCGTAACATCATCAATCCATTGAAGTCATACTAGTGTCCAATGGATCCTGAGCCTGATTACTTCTCTTTATATAAAAAACAGGTTAGTCACACACACACACACACACACACATAACACACACACCGAGAAAGAAAGAGAGGTCATTTGAAGATCCTCTCCAAAGCAAGGAACCAAGTAATTCCCTTGAATTTCCTACAAGAAGAAATCATCATGGTTGAGATCTTGCTTTAGAACTTTTTAACAGGAAGAATTAGGAGAAAACAATGTTCTGCTCTTTAAGCCCTCCACTTCTGGTTCATGTATGATGGAAACATGAGGCAATTATATCCCTTATGGATCTCTTTAGCATTTCTGAGCTTCTCTGCAGAGCAATGAGCCATATCCACACCCTACCGGCAGTCTAGTTGCCAAGGACATTGGCCTCTCTGCTAATAGACGTGGAGGCTGCCTCCCTGCATTCATAGGAGGACAGCTCCTAGATGGCAACTGATTTATGACGTCTATAGTGGAGTGTCTCTAATTAGTGACCTGAGCCAGCTTGCAGTCTCCTGAATGGCCCAGAAGAGACATGCTATGTAAAACTGTCCCCTAAAAATAATGGCATTGTTCTCTGTCTAGTTGTGGTGCTGTTAGAAATTTAAAATACACCTCTTTGGCAGGTGTTTTCGTTTCATGACCAAGACTTGATAGCTTAGGGAATTGCAGTATATTTTTATGGGCACACATAACTCATTAGAATATATATGCACTGTTATGCTGTTTCTGCAACTAGGCATGGTGAGAGGCAGGCGTGAGAATAGACAAGGTTAGATGCATATCCCTTGGCTTCCCTAAAGCCTTGTGTCACCAAAATGTTCAAAAGTAAGAACTCTATTGCTGCCAGCTGCGTTTAGCCATCTCAGCCAGCAACGGAAGGCCAGTGGAATGAGAAGAGCATAGAGTGGAAGTCACAGCATCTAGCAGAGCCTCTGTGTCAAGCTTTTCGAAGAGTGATTGGAACTCTTTTGATGTGTCTCATGTTAGCTTACATGAACGAGCGCTTGTGTAAATGAGAAGTCCATGCTCATTTGAGTTCTTAATGTGACAACTTTCCAAAGAGAAACGTAATCTGAAAATGTTCTAAAACATATTCAAGTCTTAAAAATAAATCTGTTTTAGACAAAATACTGACCCCCAGACCTCAATTTTCTCCAGACACAGATTCCCTTCTAGATTAGCTTGTGAACAACTCAAACTGACTGAAAGCAGAGGATACCAGAAGTTTCCTTGTGCTTTATTGACTATGCTAAGACATCCAACTATGTGCACCGTAACAAACTATGATAACTTTGAGAAGAATGGGAATCCCAGAACACTGCATTCTGTTTGTGCAGAACCTATACGTGGATCAGGAGACCGTTATGCAAACAGAACAAGGGAATTGTACATGGCTTAAAATCATGACAGATGTACATCAAGGTGGCATATTTTCACCATAATTATTCAATTAGTGTGCTAAGAAAATCATCAGAGAGTTTGAGTTATATGAAAAAGAATGTGACATCAGAATTGAAGGAAAGCTTAGAAACAACCTACAATATGCAGATGACACAACCTTGTTTGCTGAAATTGAAGAGGACCTGAAACATCTGCTGATGGAGATCAAGAGTTACAGCCTAATGGAGCAGGGAACCAGTGGAGGGGCCTGAGTGCCCAACCCCAATCCCAACTATGGGGGCAGCCACCTCTCTCCAAGGGTAGTTTGTTTTGGCGGTCAGCACTGAAGCTGCAGCTTGGTGAGTGAGATTTGCCTGACCAGAGAACATGAGAACAAATGAAAGGGGAGGAAGAGAGAATGGAGTGCATCCTAGCCCACCAAACCTTCAAGACAATATTCCCACTCAGAACAGCCGATGCACAGAGAGATCATATGGCCGGCCCCACCAAGAAATTCAGCTTCCTTTGCTGACCCAAGGCCCTTCAGGGTCAACAATGGAGAAACAGGTTAGGATTATATCCTGTCTGACCCAACCACACCATGGCAAAACACTAAGGTTGTGTAACAGAGCATGGAGTTCTCAAGGGAGTGCCAAGGATATACGTTGGGGCCAAGGTGTGGCACCCCATCCAACTCAACCGGGAGACACTCCTGGAGGTCAACAAACAGACCTTGAGCTATTTACAGGTTTTAATATTGTTACTATTTTTATTTTTTACATATATATATATATATATATATATATATATATATATGACATGGAGGGAGGGTAGGGAATTACAGCCTAACATGCACCAGAGAGGGGATCGATTTACAAGGTTTTAATCATTCAAGCCAAGTTTATCATTTTGATCTTTTATAGCAATGGTTCTCAACTTTTGGGTCACTGAACCTTTGTGGGGGGGAGGGCATCAAACAACCCTTTCACAGGGGTCACCTAAAGACACTGTTCCTTTATCCATCTCTAGATGGGTCTATCCACATGGAGATACACCCAGATATGAGTACTGGTCATGATGACGTCATTGCGCCAACCCCATCACATACATCCTGTACAAATACAGGGCTGACACCATAATTTACTTATGCGGACGAGTCACATGTGAGTATAGAGGAGCTACTGTGTAGAAAACAGCTGCTGTGTTGAAAGCAGCAGGTTTGAAGATAAAACACCACTTCGTGAATTATAATTAGTGGATAAAAGTAAAATTATGTACTGCAAAGTCATCAATTACTGCATATGTGTGTGTGTGTGTGTGTGTGTGTGTGTACCATGGGAACTTAATCTGGATGCTGAACAGTCTTTTTATATTCAGCTGTGGTTAATATGGATACCGCCCCCCTGTGATAGTAACAACTATATAAAAAAACAGCACAGAATGGTAAACCGCAGGAAACTTTAATGAATTGTGTTGACTGAACTATGCCATGTATCATCTTTTATATTATTAAAGCTATTGTTATATATTCCACTCATTAGCAAACCATCCTGTGACAATGGATCATGTAGAGAAGAACATTAAGAAAGAAAATGTAGTGAAGGCTTTTCACAGCTGAACCAATTAAGCCAAGCAAACTAAAATGCCATTTTAATAGCAAGCATCCAACCTTTGCTGGAAAGGACACAATCTATTTAGAAGCAAAACTGATGGACTCAAGAAAGTCAGACTTGACACTGATGGCCAGTACCAGAAACAAAACCTAGCAGCGGTTGCAACTTCCTAATTGCTGGCTCTCAGAACTGCCAGAGCTATGAAACTTCACACCGTTGCTGAAGATTTACTGTCGCCAGTGGCCAAAGACTTTATTCAAGTTATGATCGGACACGAATTTGTTACGAAATTGAGTGCAATTACCTTATCGGATGACAGTGTCTGCAGAAGAATAGATGACATGTCTTCTGGTATTCTTAATACAGGTAATACAGGAAATTATATTTTTTCCACTTCAATATTTAGCACCCAGCTTGATGACTCTACAGATTAGCAGTTACTGGTTTATGTGGGGTATATTAATGATGGCAACTTTAAAGATGAGTTTCTTTTTTGCAAACATCTTGGAACAGCACCTACTGCATGTGAAGTGTCTGTCACAGTTGGTTCGTTTCTGAAAGAACAGAAAATCTCGTGGGGAAAGGTTTGTGGTGCTTGCACAGATGGGGCTCCAACCATGCTAGGATGTTGTTCTGGCTTTCAATGTTTGGTACTGAATGGGTCTCCAAAGTCATCAGAACTCATTGGCAAATATTAGCAATGAAGATGCTGCTACAAGCATTGCAAAAAGTAATTTAAAATGTCATAAGTTTATCAATGTTGTAAAGGCGAGCACTTTAAACAGTCGACTGTTTTCTCAACTATGCAATGAATTGGATGCACGGAATAATGCTCTGCTATTTCACACTGAAGTGAGATTGCTGTCAAGTGGAAACGTTTTAAAATATGTTTTTGAGCCTCATGATAAATTCAAAGCAGTTTTTAATCAGAAAGCAAA
Source organism: Nesogale talazaci (assembly GCA_004026705.1). Lineage (NCBI taxonomy): Eukaryota > Metazoa > Chordata > Mammalia > Afrosoricida > Tenrecidae > Nesogale > Nesogale talazaci. The sequence goes on along the minus strand of PVJH01032566.1, from coordinate 13,660 downwards.
ATCTCAGTGTGAAGCAATTTTCAGTGGTAAAAGTGAACTGCAGAAAATAGCTTACTTGGTTGACATTTTTGCCATCTTTAATGAGCTAAATTTATCACTGCAAGGACAAAATCCAACATTTGTCTGCAAATATCTGGTCATTCCAAGTGAAACTTCATACACACACACAGGATGAATATAAAATTTACATGTTTCGTATCTTATCTGCTTTCGTTGAGGAACATGACATTGAACCAGACAAAAGGATTATGATGACAAAAGGATGATGAAAGAACACTGGGACATGCTTGCAGATGAAATTTCATGGTACTTTTCAAATCTACCTGACACCTGATTTGCATTTTCCAGAAACCCATTCACAGTCAAAGTTGAAGATGTTCAAGAGGAGTTCATTGAATTTATTAACAGTGTAGCAGTCATGTGCTTATGTTAATTTTATGATTGAAATGTAGGGGTGGAGTCTAGCCTGTTAATCTGGAGATAGCCATTGAGCAGCCAATGAGGTCTCTATGTGGGCATGGCTTTCTCCTGAGACTTCTGGGAAATCTCACAATATTTCCCTCGTGAAGATGAGAAGCTATCTTCCCCAGTTGTTGAGAGTTAGAGAGATGATTAATCATGGACAAGACAAGCTGTCAGCGTTCGAGAAGCTGGAGGAGCCAGCAGAGAGACCACACAGCTTTGCCCTGATGGAGCCAGACCTCTGAAGCTGGGGCAGCCAGATGGAGACCTCTACCAGCGATGAGTTGCTTCTGCTGTTGATGGACCCTGAGCCCTGGAGGCGAGGTACCCTGCCAGCACCGGGATTCTGCACCCACTGACCTGTGACTTCGTGGTCAGAAGAAGACTTGATGGACTGATTTCAGGTATATGGGTTAATATCGGACTTATGACTTTGAACTGGACTGGGCTGGGAGGCTTTCTCCATGTCCCATTCCTTTTATATATAAACCCTTTCCTTCTATCGATATGCGTGTCCTTGAATTTGTTCCTCTAGTCTACCCTGACTAACACAAACAGCGATGCAACAAGACCTGATTTCTCTATAATGTGAGTTACAGAACTCTGATTCAAGTGTTTGTATATCTTGTTCTGTCTGAGACTGTGTTGGGCCTTCTTCCATTTCCAACAACATATCTTTGTGAAACAGGATTTTCCAACTTATTGGTTATCAAACCTAAAAACAGAAGTAGACTTGTTGTGGAAGATGATCTTCGTTGTGCTCTTACAAATACTGCTCTAAGAATTTCTGATGAGGTGAAAAAGAAGCTCTCTTAACCTTCACACTGACATTGGATTTTTAGGAATACTGTCACAAAACATAGCAATATAGTTTGCTGTTGTTATATTAAGACTGTTACCCATGTTACACCAGGCCTCAAGACAAAATTTCTTTTATTTGTAATTATAAATAAATACTTCACAATATATAATTACATACTTTTTGTGATTAATCATTATGCTTTAAGTATATTCAAAATGAAAATACATCTGCATATCAGTTATTTACATTACAATTCATAATAGTAGCAAAATTACAGCTAAGAAATAGCAACAAAAATAATTTTATGATTGGGGGTCACCACAACATGAGGAACTATCTTCCTTAATACAGCCTTAGGAAGAATTAGAACCACTCTTCTATAGTCATCTCTCCAATGCACTCTATTTTGTAACAAATTTCCTCCCATCCCTTTATTATGGATAAAGGAAAATCACCAGCGGCCTTGAATTTTTGTTGTAGGTTTACCTGTTTTTTAATACATGGAATCCAGGATTGATGAATCTAGAGTGACAGCAAGCAGAATAAGGATTTCTGGGTGGTACCGTAGTGGTGAAGCTGTGGTGGCAGCTTAAAAGGGAGCTGATGTCAATGATTTCAGAAAGGACAAGTATGTTTTGAAACTGATTGTGGTAGCAACTGGATAATACTGCTTGATGTGTGGTAGTTTCATAATCTCACGTCAATTTGAGGACTAAGAGTTAAGGGGTGCAGTCTAGTCTGTCAATCATTGTATACCCAATGAGGCCTCTGTCTGGGAATGGCCTTCTTCTGAGGAGTCTGGGACCTCATGTATGATTCCTCCCAGCAGGCAGGAGACTCTCTCTATTCACACCGTGGGAGACATTCCTCTTGAGAAGACACATGGAGAGAGGCTGATGGCAGACAGAGCCTCAGAGTTGAAGGCATCATGTGGAGACCCCTGCCAGTGCTAAGATGTTTATAACACCACTGGATCCATAAGACTTTCTACCCACTGGCCTGTGATCTCCCTGCATTCAGCATTCTTGCATGCTTTTTGTGAGTCTGAAATGGACTTTATAAATTGGGACATATGGGATAATAGCAGACTTAGGGACTTGATCTGAACTGGGCTGGGCTTGTTATGTTTTCTCAATGTTCAATTGCTCTTGCATATAAAGCTCTTTCTTATACCCATATATGTGCTTATGAATTTGTTTCTCTAGTCTAGTCAGACATTATTGAACTATGGAGTGATATGATAGCTGTATCAACTCCCAATAAACTTGTTTAAAGTTGGAAGGGGTTGATGTTAAGTCTTCACTGTGAATGAATACTCACTGTCTATAATGACAGCCCAAATCCTCACAACTAGACCACTAGGTAACATCATGGCAGGTAGAGAAAAGGTTGAATTTGCCAAGGATTGACAACTTGGAATGGATCCATCATCAATGCTTGTGGAAGCAGTGTCAAGAGAGCAAAGGACACATTGCATCAGGTAAATCTGCTGCATAAAAATTCTTTAAAGGGTTGAAAAGCAAGGATGTTACTTTGAGAGGGCAAAGACATGCCTGACCCAAGGCGTGTTATTTTCAATTGCCTCACATGCATGTGAAGTCTGGACTTTGAATGAGGAAGACTGAAGAAAATTTAAAGCATTTGAATTATTGTGCTGGCAAAGCATATTGAAAGAACTGAGGACTGTCAAAAGAACAAAGAAATCTGTCTTGGAGGAACAAACAAAACCTCCTTAGAGGAAATGATGGAGAAACTCTGTCTGTGTACTTTGAACATGTTGTTAGAGGAGATCAGTCCCTGGAAAAAGGTATAAAGCTTGGCAAAGTAGAAGGGCAGCAAAACAGAGGAAGGCCTTTGGTACTTACTTTATCTTGTGTCAACTTCAAGGTATTAAGAGTGAAGAGGTGGAATTTAGGGGTCTAGCCTGTCAATGAGGTCACAACTTGATAGGAGGGCAGCTGAGATAAATGGCTCTCTGAAGGTCAGTCCCCCTCTCGTAGCAACACACAAGCCTCCAGTGACAGAAATCTGGTGGCTGTATACCTCTGTGTATGTTATATCTCGCATAACCAAATGAATGTCTCAATCCACTTCTAGGAAATAGTTTGTTTGTTCAAAAGAAAAAGAAATTACCTTTTTAGTCTTAGATCAATAATAAATAATTTCCTATGTACTTCAGATGTTTGGTGAGCCAATAAAATGGTTTTTGACAACCATACAGAATGATTCTTGAGAATCGTGAATTGAATTGAAATGCACTTCAGTACATTACACATAGCAGTTGAACACTGTACAAATCCCTGAGTGAGTGGCTACCTGGCCCATGAACGAAATTCAAGGTACTGAGAGTTGGACAGAACTAACTCCCTGGTGTTGCGCATGCCATGGGATAAAGAGCCGTAAGCACTGTCAACTTTTTCTGTCTTCTCATGACCTTGGGGAAGGTACTTTGAGTGCTTCTACTCTTTCTACTTGACATATCCCCTCCCCCTCATTTATAGGGTTCCTTTTAAATCCATAGTAATGGAAGATCCTACTCTCACATGAGCTCTGGCTTACTCTTTCCCCAACTTTGAGGCCACATTTCAAAACACCTATAAGACATGTTTATCTGGGGAAAAAAAAGAGACATCCTAAAATCGGCCTCTTCAGAATAAAACTCTGCCCTGCATCCTCTATGATTCAGTCTGCTCTTCCTTCAAGTTATTGCCGTATCAATTCTTAAGGTGCCACTGAGTCAGTCCCAAGGCGGGGTGGGTGGCCCTATGTGCATTAGAAGGAAACACGGCCTGGTCCTGTGCCATTCTCACGACTGTTCTAATGGTTGAGCTAGTCCTTGTTGTCTGTGCCAGTCTGGCTTGAGGAAGGGCTTCCTCTCTTTCACTGCCCCTCTACTTTCCATGCATGATGACCTGCTCAGCCAAATTGGACACCTCCAAATCATTCTGATTCTTTCTCCATTATCATACCTCATCACTGCATTTTTCTCAGTATTTTCCCTGATCTTCATCCCTATATTCTCTGACTTGACTGAAGCACTCTGTACTTTGTTGAAGTATTTGGAGGAGGAAGAAAGTGATTTGGGCACTCATAATCATGGATTCACAGAGGTAGAATACTTATATCTTATAATTTAGTACTTACCAGTGAGTCAAGAAAGGAATCCAGTGGCAAATGAGGTCTTGGCTGCTAATCTCAAAACCATGCATTGCTCAAAAGGGGAAAGGGGAAGCTTTCTGCTCTCATGAAGATTTACAGACTCAGAAACACAGAAGAGCACTTTGGTCCAGCTCCATAGGATTAATATAAGTCAGAACTGACTCGATGACAGTGAGTTGGAGGTATTTTTTAATTTTAAGTGGGTGGGGAACTTGCTGAGCAAGTCAAAGATCAAAGACACTAGTCTTTCCTTTGTTGTTGTTTGCAGAGGGGTTCTGGTTCATAGTGAACCCATGTGTATCAGAGCCTAATGGTGCTCCACTGGGTTTTCAAGTGAGGACCCCAGTGTCATGGTGGGTTAGGTCTTGGGCTGCTAACAGCAAGGTCAGTTGTTTAAAAACACCAGCCACTCTACAGGAGAAAAACAAGGCTTTCTGCTTTGAACACATTGGCAGATTGGAAACCCATAGGGGCCATTCTACTGTGTCCTACATGGTCATTATGAGTTGGAATTTTGGAGTTGTCTTGATGGCAGTGAGTTTGGTCTTGCGTTTGGGGTTTCCAAGGCCTCCATCCTAGAGAAGCAGTCGCTCCACCCTGTCTTCTATAGCAGTTCAGGGTAGGTTTGAACAGACAATCCTCTAGACATGACTGGAGTACTTATCCACTTACACCACCCAGGCACTACCGTTTCTTTACAGGACTGAGAAATTGTCATCGCAGTTGCTCTCAAGTTGGCTCTATGCCTAGCAACTCAAGGCATCACAGAGGCAAACATTGCTCTTGCCTGTGCCGTCCTCAGAGCAGCCGGTATGTTATTTTTAGCCCATGGTTGAAACCACTTGTTGAGGATTGCCCTCTTTTTGGCTAACCCTCCACTTTACTGAGCTATGTCTTTCTCTGGGAATTGACAAAAGACCAAGTCTCACTAGCTTGGCTTCTAAGGAGGATTCTGGCTGTTCTTTTTCCCAGACACATTTGATCATTCTTCTAGCAGTGCATGGCATATTCAATATTCTTCTCCAATATCATTCATTCAAATGTACCAATTATCTCATCTTTATCTTTATGGTCTACCTCTCACGTGCATACAAGGTCATCAAAAAGGTCATGACTTTCATCAGGCATAACTTAGTCATCAAAGTGGCATCTTTTTAAGCTTTCTCCCATTAAAATAGATGGTTTGATTTCTTGAGGGTTGCCACAATGGCATTGATGATTGACCCAAGAGGATGACATCCTTGCTTTCTTGATAACTTCAGTATCATGATGTCACTTACTGGTCCATGTGTGTGGAGTTTTGTTTTCTTTGTGTTAAGGTACAATCTATTCTGAAAGTTGTAGTCCTTAATCTTGTTCGAAGTACTTCAAGTCCTCTTCTGTTTTAGTTTAGGAAAAGCAGTGGGTTATTTTAAGGTTTAGTACTGGAAGGTAAGAGGGGAAGGAGCAGAATCAGGGAAAGAGACCGGGCTATTGGGGATGGATGAGTTGGTTTTTTAAGGATGAGGCAAAGAGGCTCCAAGGTCTTATTCTGAGTAAAAGAAGTGGCATGGGCAAAGATATGGACACAGAGCAGTTATGATAAGTTCAGAGAAGCTGTTAGGCAATTCAGAAGGGTGAAGGAGTAAGATGAGCAAGTATGGCTCTTGAAAAAGGCAGTGAACAATTTCTAGAAAGTTCAGTGAATGGCAAAATATGTCGGTACATTTTTGAAAGTGCTCCCTCCAAAAATGGAACTAAAGTTCTCTTCCATTTAATGTGAACCCTAGTTCATAGGTAGTGAATGGAATGTAGCCAGAAACAATGCTTTGTGGTTTCTGAACCTACATTAGTTAAAAAAAAAAAAAAAAAAAAGTTGGCTGCTGCCTGGCTCTTTCTTTCCCAGTTCACATGCTCTCCTAGAGGAAGTCAGTTCCTTGTTATGAAGACATGCAATCAGCTTGTAGAGAGGCCACTGGAGGGAAGTATTGAGGTTCCTGACAAAAGCCACCTCCAGCTTGTCGGCCACCTGAAAGGACCCCTTGAAAGCTGATCTGCCTTCTCCATGCATGCCTTCAGATTATTGTACTCCCCACCCATCTTGACTGTAATCTTGTGAAAGAATTGGAGCTGAGATTGACCAGCTCAAAGCCATGTCTGCATTTCTAATCCCCAGAAATGATGAGATTAAGAAATGTTTCTTGTTACTGTAAGCCACTTTTCACGGTATTTGCTATGCAGAATAGTTAAAAATACAAAGAGGGTGTCTCATTCTCAGACTTACATTTTAAAGGAAAAAATGTAATGGCTTTAAGCACTCTGAAGAAATGCTTAACAAGGAGATAAAAGGGAGGGCAGTTAAGGAAGTTGGATATTTGTCACTGCAAGTAAGTGGAATGTGATAAGGACAGGAATCAAGATGTTGGCTCCAGGGTAAAAGAGGAGGAAAAACACTTGCGAGAATTAAATAGGAAAAAGCAACAAACTTTAATGATTGATTAGCTGTGAGAGAGGAGGGAAAGAAAACATTAAAGATGTGTTTCCCATAAGAGGGTAAGAGAGAGAGTGGAACATATCCTGGCCCACCAAGCCCCACGACAATATTCTAGCTCAGAGCAGCAAAAGTGTAGAGAGGACCATAGGGCTAGTCCCACCACAGACATGATGTCCATGACTGACTGATAGCAATATGCTAGGGGATGACACTGGAGACAGTGCTGGAATTTTGCCTGATCGGATCCCACCACACCGTGATGAAATACTAAGGGCAAAGCAGAAAGGGAAGCAAAGCAATGAAGTCCCAGGGAATACCAAAGAAAGACTTTGGGGACAGAGTGTGGCACCACTTCAGACTCAACCAGAAAACACTTCTAAAGGTCACCAGGCAAACTGTTTATAGTCTTTTCTCTTTTTTGTCCTTGGCTTGTTGTTGTTGTTTGCTTTGCTCTGTATTGTTTTTGTGTTTATTATTGTATCTGCATGTCTATCTAGATCAGATAGGTAGAATAAACAATCCAGAGGAGAAAACAACAGGGCAGATGGAAACTGGGGGACCAGAAGAGAGAGAGGCAGGGGAGAAATGGGGGGTGGCAAGGGGAGCATATCATTGATATCTCCACAAGGAAAGATGGACCAAACTTAAACCTGGTATTCCAGGTTGTGAATGCAGCATGATGGCATGGAGCAGGGAGAGGGTACACATCTTACCAGAGCACATGACAGGGGGACAAGAGCAAAATCAAAGGAAATAGAGGAAAGAACTGGAAGTCAAAGGACATTTATAGAGGTCTAAATACAGGAATGTACATATGTAAATACATTTATATTTAATGAGAGGGAAATAAATCTATGTACATATAGTTATATATGAAGTATTAAGGTTGCAGATGGACATTGGACCTTTACACAAGTACTCACTCAATGCAAGAACACTTTGTTCTAATAAGTCAACATTCTGTGATTCTCACCTTTCCGACATGAGTGCTGAAGACAAAGTGGGTGCATAAGCAAACATGTTGAAGAAAGCTGATGGCATCTGGTTATCAAAAGATATTGCTTCAGGGGCCTTAAAGTATTGAAGATAAACAATTGGCCATCTAGCTGAGAAGCAACAAAACTCACATGAAAGAAGCACACCAGCCTGTGTGATCTTGAGGTTTCAATCGGATCAGATATCAGGCAAAATTCAGAGCAAGAAATCATATCAATGTGAATGAGGGGTAGTGTGGAGTGGAGACCCAAAGCCCATCTGTAGACAATTGGACATCTCCTTAAAGAAGGGTCACAAGGAAAAGAGAAGCCAGTCAAGATGTAGTAAAGCAACACCAACACACACAATATTCCTCTATTTCTTTAATGCTTCCTCTCCTCACCCTCCTTAGCACCATTATCAATTTTATCTTACAAATCTGACTAGACCAGAACACTTACACTGGTACAGATAAGAGCTCTTAGCCCAGAGAATCCAGGACCAATAATGAAAGTAGCAAGACCAGGAGGATAAATCTAATCAATACACTATTATTTGATTCATGTACCAATCACTAAAGTCGTGGTGCAAAAATTGAAAAATGCCTTTAATCTGAAATTGATCAAACATGTAGTTAAGATGTATTGATAATTATTGGTGACTGAAATGCAGAAGTTAGAAACAAAGATGAAAGTGTGGACTTAGTGATCAAAATGAAGCTGGAGATGACATGGTAGAATTTATCAAGAAAAAAGGCTTCATCACAATTTTTTTCAACAATGCAAAAGGTGTTGTATCCATGTGGACCTCTCCAGATGAAATATGCAGTAATAAAATGGACTGCCTCTGTGGGAAGGGACAATAGAGATGCTTGATAGTAGCAGCTAAAACCAGGCAAAGAGCTAACTCTGGAGCAGACCATCAATTGCTCATGATAAGTTCAGGTTGAAGCTGAAGAAAATTAAAGCAAGTACATAAAATCAAATATTTGCCCTAAGGTCTATCCCACCCGAATTTAGAGAACATCTCAAGACCAGATTTGATGCATTGAACCCCAGTAACAGAAGACCTGATGAACTGTGGGATAACATCACAACAGTTGTAACACAGAACACTGGAATGCATAACCCGCTGTGCCAGAGGGCTCCTAAGTTCCTTGTTATAGAACATTTGTGTGTGTACATGTCTTCTGATGAATAGAAATGTCATCTTTGGTAGAATTTCCCAAGCTTGCATTTCTAGAATTCGGTACAATGCTGGGTATTCTCAGAGCTTATTTTAAAAGAAAGGAAAGGTATTCCATTTAGCTGTGAGATGAACTAACTAGCTGCTCTTATCTTCGTGCACTTTCCAAGTCTCTGCAGTGGTGGCCTTAAAGCCTGGGCCATCGCCAGATCTGAAGAGCTCTCATGCAGGGGACTTGAGCCCTGGGAGTTCCTGGAGACCTTCTCAGAAGCCCAAGCCCTCTTATCTGAAAATCCCTTGTTCTCTCCTTCCTCCCTCCCCCAGAGGCTTAACCTAGAAACCACCAGCGGAGAAGTCAGAACCCAGATTTTCCTGTTATCTAGATGACATTCCATGCTTTCCACTGAAGAAATGAGAAAGACATGGGCAGCTAATGAAGGAAGAAGGTCCTCCCAGAGGGATGTGTAGGAAAGGTTAGAATCCTGTTGGCAGAGAGGCTGAGATTCTAGAGGAAGATTTATTAGCAATCTTCTTTACTAGTAATACTTATAACATTTTAATGAAGTTCTCATTTCTATATATATTCTTCAGTGATGTTCCTTACATTTTTTTCCTACAATGCATTGGCCTTCTCACGACTTCCATTCTGGTTTTTCTGATTCTGTTCATCTAACATCTTCCAACCTCCACCTCTTGCCTTAGAGCAAATGCCCACTGTCTACACTCTTAGCAATGATGTCTTAAAGCACAGAAATGCTCAGAGGTGATATTTTTTATTGTATGATCCTCTATGTCCCTCGACTGAAAGGCGGCCTCTGTGGGTGGTTTCAGTTCAGTTTACAGAGAGAGACAGGATGGAGGGTTCCTCCAGTCTCTGCAGGTCCAGTAAGTCAGGCCCTTTTTAAGACCTTGAATTTTACTATATGTTTTTCTCCCATTTTATCAGGGCCTGCATAGTACCCCTGTTCAAAACAATGTATTGTGACAGCCAAACCCCTGTCTTGTACCTTTTCAGTAATGCAAACAGTGAAGTTCTTGACTGGTAACTGAAAGGTTGGAGGTTCAACTCCATGCAGAGACACCTCAGAAGAAAGGCCTGGTGTTTTACTTCCCCCAAATCAACCAGTGGAAACCCTTATACAGCACTGTTCTACCCTGGCATACACCGTGGCCTGGCACATCAGAATTGACTCATTGGCAACTGGATTTTATCCTTGTGCTTGGTCCCTGGAGGGTTAACAGTATAGGATTCAGTCCCTCACAATTCACAATTACAACTTCAGTGTAAATTTATTTTACAGGATTGAGTAGGCAATTAGCACGTTTTTTCACTGGTACCCCACTAGGCATCCAGCCTTGGGAAAACTTGACGCTGAAATAGAGTATTACTTGTATCCGTCTTTTAAGAACCCTACTGCTTCCCAACTCCCTTGGGTCCCTTTTGCTTAGGCAACCTATTTTAAATACCTCAAAAATTCCACAGAGCACACACTTCCATGAGTTTAAAGCTGATTTCAGCAGTCTTCTTTTTTTCCTCCTCATATATTTAAAGTGACCTTGTCTGTCACTAAAGACTCTAAGTTCACTTCAGTTTTACTTTTCATTCTTTTCTTTTTAACGTGACTTAAACCAATATTTAGGTCCAAGAGAAGATTTAGGTCCAACCAATATTTAGATGTTTGTTTGCTTGTTTTAAGGTTGTGAACCTTCACTCATGGGGTTTTTGTTTGATTGGTTGAATTTTGGTTTTTAAAGAAGCATGTGCTATGTGGTTACATAGCCCATTTCAACAAATGAAGTTAGCAATCAAATCCCCCCGTTAATATGATTCTTTCTCCCTCCTCTTTGTCCCTCTCTCTGAAATTCCTTTCCTTCCCCCATTCTCAGTCTTCAAAGTTCTCTTTATAAGATTGTCTCTATTTGCTAAGCATAATGTTCTCTCTCTTTTCCTTATGTGTTTCAGTGGTTAAGAGAGTTATTGTTGTTTTTATCGATATGTAATATTCTGTAGTATAAATATACCAGAGTCAGAATTTTTGTTTGTCTCTATGTTTGGGCTATTATACAAATTGCTGCAGTAAACACCAGTGTGCCTGTTGTGTTGTATTCTTTATTTATTTAGGGTATATACTCAGTAGAATGTACACGGATCATAAGGTACTTGCATGTGCATTTGTTTAAGGAAGTGCCACACCGATTTCCACTGAGTCTGCACAATCCTGCAGTCCTACCGACAATGTAAGAGCATTCCTGTCTCTCCACATACGCTCCACTATTTATTGTTCTCTGTTGCATTGACCTTTTCTCACAATAAAAAACAATGTCCCTGGCATACCAAACTGTATGTGGCCTCTGTGACTCCCTATATCATGAAGCGATCCACTTGTCTATGTGCAACTGGCCCTGTGTCCTCTTTGAGAAGAGAGCATGGTAGGGAACCCTTCACTCCGGGGAAAGGCTATGGTTAATCTGAATTTCCCAGGCCCCACTGGAGGATCCAGTCAGGTGGCAAAGCACCACCTGGGGAAGAACAAAGGGCACATTCAGAAGTGTGCCCTGGAGGAATGCAGTGGGGACCCGGGCCCTGGTTCCTCATTGAGGCCCACTGGGCTGAGAGATCAAAGTTGTTTGCCCTTGCTGGGGTGGGTTCAGTGCATGGGATTGTAGCTGCGGAGTGACAAGAAAGCCTAGTCCAATGTGATCCCTCCTTCCTGAGCTGTTCTTGTCATCAGGTGCCCCCACACCTCCACTTTTTCCCTCCCATGTCTAAGCCAGGTGCAGCCCAGGATGTCTCAGTGTTGCTGCCGCCCTGTTTAGAAGCTCACCCCGCTCCTGGGTTTCTGTTTCTTTCCCATCACCTGGAAGTCGTTTCTGCACAGACGCCTGCAGGGGGTAGAGGACAGAAGGAGATGATTTTCCGAAGGACACACTGACTTCATTCAGTTCAGGGCAGAACAAGGTGATTTCACAAAACACACTGACCTCGTTTAATGCTCACCTGTACCCCACCTGCCTTCTCACCTTCTTCTGTCTGTAAAGGAGCCTGGTGGGGGGCGGGGGTACGGGAGGGGGTGCTCGTGGAGCTCTCTGCTTTCCACAGGCACACAGATGTGCATGACGGTGATCATGAGAAATCAGATTGTTGGTTGTTTTCCCGCTCCCTTGCAATACATTTGAAAGAAAAGACTGATGTTTGAAATAGGACAGGCCTTCCCTGTACAAGACAGCCCCTCTCTCTACCCTGACTGGGGAAACTTTTTATTCAAGGGCCATGCTGGTCAGAGGTTTCATTAAATCACCTCTAAAATGATAACTGGAGCCCTGGTGGCATAGAGGTAATATATCGGGCTGCTAACTGCACAGTCAGAAGTTTGAAGCTGCCAGTGTTTCTCAGGAGAGAGATGAGACTGTCTCCTCCTCTAAAGAGTTCCAGTCTTGGAAACCCGCAGGGGCAGTTCAACCCTGTCCTGTAGGGTCATCATGGGTCCTAAACGGTTGGATGGCAGTGGGTTTGGGTTTCATGTGTCTAATATGAGAGCAGGAAGGACTTCTTTTGGATGAGATGTGGAATGACTTTGAGGTAGGGATGATTCCGTGGGCCTTATGTGTCCCAGGGCTACACATTCCCCGTCCCTGTTCTGCAGGACAGTCACTCTCCTGCAAGCTGACAGCCATAAAATTGCCCCACCCAATGCATTTTGTAACGCTCAGGATTGAGTTCCACCCAGAGGGAAGGCAGTGCTGGGGATAATACAGACAGGGCAGCATCTCATTGAAAGTCTGCCAGACACTGAGCAAGGCCACTTGTCAGGGAACCAGCTTCCACTCCTCATGATACCACCCTTCTCTGAGTCCAAATATGCCTCCAGGGCTGACTTCTGGAAAGAGGTGGCCAGTTTTTTTCTTTTGAGAAGCCTCAGCTGGACTCGCACCTCCAGACTCTTATTTAGCTGCCTAGTCCATTGCACTATGTAGCTGTCTCCTTGTATCCATTTTTAAGAACATGATCGATTCCATACTGCCTTGAGTGTTTTTGACTCTAGGGAGCAATTTTAAACATCTTGTAGATGTCGGGTGACCCTTAGATTTGCATAAGTCTGATGGTGCCACTCTCTTTACAACTTACTATCACAATATATTTCCCAGACAAATCATGTCATATATATATGATACTCAAATCCCCAATAGATATAATATTTAAATCCCCAGGTGCTCATTAAACTATCCCCCAGTGGTCTTTGAGAAGAGAACCCACAGGTCAGAACTAGAGTCTGTCGATGCTGGAGCTGTCCATGACACACGGAGGCCATATGTGCTACCAAGGATTCTCAGTCACTGATTTCTCAGAAGTAACTCATCCCAGTCTTCCTGCTGAGGCAGCTCAGAGTAGACTCAACCCTTTGGCTCTCAAGTAGCAATCAAGCACCGGCATCATTTGCTTCACCCAAGGACTCCAACACCACCCAAGAGAAGTTGATCTCTAGCAGAGTAATGTCAGATGGTGGAGAAAGTAAATCTATAGGTGTGTATGGAACTTCTGTGTACCATTCAAATTACCCAGGCCTGTGAATTCTTCATGGTTTAGACATGGAAAACTCTTCTAT
>PVJH01032565.1:0-22522 GCA_004026705.1 Nesogale talazaci | reverse complement strand
ATGTTAGAGAGGTGGTTTGAAAATAGGAGAACAGAGAAGTCAGTGAAGAATGGAGAACTATGGATACAAAGCATAAGCAGAAAGCTTTGCATAGGTAAGGAGGGCGGCTGTTCTGTAACTGAGAAAGGAGTGTGATAATGGTGAATATTTTTTATATGGATGCCGGACTTTCTGTTGAGGGTGAAGAGATGTGTTCAACATGACAGACAGTCAAATGTGACAGCCAGCATACCACAGGATTGCCTTGTTTTCACAGGTCTCTGGCGGATACAATTGTACCACTTTTCTGTGACTCCCTATTGCTGGCAAATATTTTGAGCTTCCCATCTTTGACAGTTTTCTGCTTTACACAGGTTTCTGGCTTCTCAGGTGTTACTGTACTTTTCATAAGAATTGGAGAGTAATCTCACTGCAGAGGCAATATTTACCAGTACAATTAGATATACAAATGGGAGGACATACCATGTTAGGGACGCTCACAGGATTGTAAATTCTGTAGAGGTAGCATTGTTTTCTGTGCTTTAGAAAAAAAACCTGCCATGGGTCTGTGAGTGCATTGGGGATTATAGGTTCTCAGTAAACACCCTAAACTAGAACCTTCAATGAAAAATACATAAGCATCAAAAGCCCTTGTATGACTTGAATTTTGCTGACTAATGACAGAATAAGGGAACAGGCTTCTTCCTAAATCATGTTTAAACTTGCAGTTTTAACACCTCTCTCCCTAAAATAGATTTTTTTTTCTCATTTGAGGATCATCTCTGTGTAAACAGGTCACATCTCAGGCATAGTGAGATGCGTTATAAGTGCAATCTTAGCAGCATGGTATTAGGTGCCACTGAGTTGGTTCAAGCTCATGGGAACCCAGTGTACAACACAATGAAACGGCCTAGTCCTGCCCCGTCTTCACAGGTGTGGCCATGCTTTAGCTGTTGTTGCAGCAGCCGTGTCAGTCCCTCTCGTTGAATGTCTTTGTCTTTGGCGAAGACCCTTTATGAAGCACAGTGTGACTGGTACCCGCCCCCTTGCCTACCTCAATAACATGTCTGAAATGCCTGAAACACGGTCTCACCACTATTTTCCCTTCCAAGGAGCACAGTCTAGGTGAACTTATTCCAATATACATGGTTCATTCTTCTGGCAGCCTCCTTGGGTTATTAAAAATCTTTCATCAATCTAGCTCTAAAATCCCATTGTCTCTGAAAGATGGCACTTTAGCAACTTAAATTCCTAGTTTCCCAGAAGCTAATCATCTAATTTATTTATTTCAAGTATAGGTAGTCCTCTTGTTTTTTCTCTTCTAATCCTGGCCACTTTCTTACTAGAAACTCAGTGTAAGATACAAAGAACAGTAGAGAATGCAAGTAAATTAATGACCAAAATGAAATGCTTTTTGCTTGTTAGTTTTTTTACTTTTTTTGGTACCTCATCTTTGTGATTCCTGGACGGTTTATTATAAGTAACTGCTATGTTACATGTAGTATAATGAAATGAGTTTTTTGTGTTTGAAATGATGTTAGTTACCCTCCAGTCAATTCAGTTCCAATTTAAAAGAACAAAAAGGCTTTTGGGGGTCCTACATAGCCTTTGTGGGCATTGATATTCTCAACTCCATGGTTGTAACCTGTGTGTTTTGAGTGCCTTTCCCACCTAGGGTTTCATCTTCCAGCAGTCCACCGTGGTGTAGTGAATTACTTGCAAGAATTTGCAAGGCCTTACACTGACTGGTTGTGACTATGCCAGTAAGGGTCTTGGGGACTACCAAAGGGATTTGACCACCCGTTGACTATGCAAATACAATGCATAGAACTGTTGTGGGATGGGACTATGCAAATAAGGTAAACGGGACTTTAAGAAGAGGATTGGTTATTTTTGCTATGCTTGAAAGGAGCCAATCCCAGAAGTATGAGGGAACTTCACATTTTGGATCTGGGAATCTCTGTGCTGAGAACCTCCTAGATCCAAAAGAAAATTGTAGCCTGATGACAGTGAGAAGCCTAAAGCTGACAGAGAAATGACTGCAGCAGAGCAGGAGACTGGCGTACAGACTGAGGCCGGTACTTTGAGTGTTCTGATTCACAGAGCTAAAGACCTGAGCAGTTTTGGCTGAAGTGGAATGAGGTACCCCCAGGCACTTATTGTTACTAAACGGAAGAGCTTTGTGGCATTTGACAAAACAGAGCAAAAGCTAGACCTGAAGGGGTGAAGAGAGGACCCTCTCTTGCCCACATACTAGATTTTTTTAAAGTTTTTTTTTTTAGGCATCACTGCCCTCTGGTGGTGGGAGTAGGAGGCCCAGCCTTTGCTCCTGTGAGCTGGAATTGAACCTCAATCCCAGTGGGCCTCAGTCCTGCGCACAACCACTACGCCACCAGGGCTCAGCCCCCACATACTAGATTTTTATATTATCAGACAATATTCTTTTGTGATTCATAGGGATTCTGATTTTCAAAAGTGGATTGCCAAGCTTTTCTTCTTAACCTGCCTTCTTTGGAATCTTTACTAAAACCTGTTTACTGTGGCTGACCCTTTTACTATTGAAATAGCAGTATTTGAAATAGCTTCCAGCACCATGAAAACACACAAGCCACTACAATACAGTACAAGACACTGGCAGATATATGGTGCAGGGTAGATGAAAGATGATACATGCTATTTAGATTGTGGAGACAATTAAAATTTTCAAGCACTTATGATTATCTAGCTATAAAAGGATAGGTTTATAAAGCGAAAAGGAATGCATTAGCAAACTAGTCTACACAGCAGTACCAAGAGCTGGGTCTAGCTCCCTTTTGTAGGACAGTTCATATACAGTAGCAGAGGTCAGTAAGAGAGTGTAGTGAAACAGATGGTGGTGGAGCCTCACCAGCTACAATGTGAAGTGGCTGGAGGGTGGTGCGGTGTCTTGAGTGGTGGCAACTCATTTTATAAGCAATTTTGCCATAGAAGTATATGATATGTAAGTGCTATTACAAGAAAATTACTAAAATGGAAAGAAACCAAACTTGACCAGTGGTTACCTATGGGTGCAAAGGAAAAAGTTGTTGCCTAGGGGGCATTGAGTTAATGTCAGTGGTGGTGGAATAATTTGAAAAAGGCTATCAATAATGGTTGTACAAAACATAAACGCATAATTAATGGCACTGAATTATACATGTGGAAGTTATGAAATTGGAGAATATTTTGTTGTGTATATTTTTGCCACAATTAGAAAAAAAAAGATTACACTAATAAAAATGTACAAGGAAGAAGAATATGTTTTAGAATTGATTGTAGCTACAATTGTATAACGCTTTTTTTGTTTGTTTGTTTTTGGCCATCACTGCCCTCTGGTGGTCGTGGGAGCTACCCAGAGCTGCTCCTGAGAGCCACCGTTGGATTTGAACCACCAAGCCCGCCGGCCGCAGTCCCACACTCAACCACTTACGCCACCGGGGCTCAGCCCCTGTATAACTCTTCTTGACACGATTGAATTACTGACTTGTATGACATGTGAATGAAGTACTAGTAAGACTTAAAAAAAAAAAAATCACAGTTCTACTCTCCACATGGGTCACCATGAGTTGGAATAGACTTGCGAGAAACTGGTTTGGTTTGATGAGAGGGGAGCTGAGTGTGGGAGGAGAAGGTGGAAACCTAGTCAGGGGAGAGGTGAAGTGATACTGCTGCCAGTGGACTTAGCAGTAGTAGAAAGAAGCAGGAGCTTGGGTGCCGTTCTGGTCCTCTCCCTCTGACTGCGGTGGGTTTGTGATAGCTTCACTCCCCCTATAAGTGGCCATGCTACAGTTACATGAGACTGCAGTATTGTAGATAGAGGAAGCTATGAAAATAAGGAAACTCAATATATAATACTTATCCTGCTCTCAAGGTGTTTGTAATGTAATTGAGAGATATTGCTTTTAAGGTTTATAATCTGGGGATGAAATGAGAGAAAGTAGGTAACAAATATCTTGGCCCTCTGTTCAATAAAAAACAAATGCCAAGCACATAGTTAATGTTCAATCCTGTTTTATTGAATACACAGGAGAAAAGATCTGATGTGTAAAGGGGATTTGCCCTGATAAAGATGGCAGTCTAGGAAACCCTGTGGGGCGGTGCTACCATGTTCTGTAGGGCCTCTGTGAGTTTGAATTGGCTTGACGGTGCACAAGCCCGCATTGGCAGTAAACTGTAACTAGATTTTCTCTGGCAGCACATTCTGCCCCTGCTTTAGCCCTCTCTTGCCTCTTCTTTCTCCTATTCGCACATCATTGCAGTTTATTTCAAAAGATTTAGGAAGATCATGTTGTGCTTTATGAGGCTGACTGTCTTCTCTTAAAGAGCCCTGGTGATGGTAATGGGTTACACGTTGGGCTGCTAACCACAAGGTTAGTAGTTCAAAACTACCAGCCACAAAAAGATAGGGATTTCTATTCTCGTAAAAAGTTATCACCTCAGAAACCCGCTGGAGCAGTTCTTCTTCTTTTTTTAATTAGTTATCATTTGATTTAATAAAACAAATGCCAATCGCTCAAACTTCAGGGCTCCTTGCATTCCTTTTTTAATGCAAAAAATTGTAGTTATTTATGAAAATTACTTTCACAGATACCACCCTTAAAATATCAGCTTTGTGCTCCCATCACCATGAGACCACAAGAACTGTATGCTGTCAGCTACCTTTGCAGAGTGCTTTGATCAAAGACCTAATAGCACAATTCTGATGAAGAGGGATAAAATGTAGAACAGGATATTGAATTCCCATAGCATCTGAACTTGCCGGAGTCGTGGAGGCTGGGTGAACCTTCAGAATGATTGCTCTGAGATTATCTGTAGACCTTAAGCCTAAAATAGCCCAACGTCTTCTTCAAACCATTAATAGTTTGGCTGAGTTAGTAAAGAATATCTGCCTTGAGCATTAAACTCTTCTAAGAATTAGATGGAGGGCAGTTCTCGTTTGTCCTGTAGGATTGCTGTGCGTCAGAATTGACTCGATGACAGTATATATTTTAAAAAGGTTCTTTTAGGGCTTAGAATCCTCTTTCGGCAAAGTCATAGGAGCTGGGAGATGCTATTGGAAGAAAGTACTGGGTTATCAGAAATTACCCCACACACATCTATAATTGTTAAGAGGAAATCTCTAGGATAGGTGATATCTTATAATAACACTGGAAAACTTGAGCCACATTTTCAAGCTGCTGTAGCTACATTTTAATTGGCTGCATTTTTTAAAAACACAAATTAAGCTAGTTATGTTCTCCACCCTTCTCAATCTTGGCAGTACAAAGGCCTGTTTCACAGGGAAGAACATGTAAACAAGCAAGTACAAGGAAGCTTGTGTGAATGAAGTTCTGCTATATAGCTCAGTGACTTTCTCTGATTTAAGATGTAGCTCTTGGCAACTTCAAATAGTTTGTGTTCTGAAAGGGAGAGTTTCAGTATATTTAGCCATGTTTAGTAAAACTAATTATGATTCTCTAAGGGGAAATAGACTCTTAGACTCACTTATTCATTCAACAAGCGTTTATTGAGGCATTAGCATGGTCAAGGTACTGGGCTAGGTATTGCGAGATGGGAGAGATGAAAATTTACCAGTCTAATAAAGGGTAGCTCACGTATTAAAAAAAGTCATAATGCCATGCAGATAGTGATATGTGCAGAGTGCTGTAGGGGTTCTAAAAAATCGAGGAGTTACTTCCAGATAGGGCAACTCTGTAAAACCTCTATGATGGTCGATTTCGAACTAGATTGTGAAGGCTGAGTATAGGCTTCTGCATATATACAGCAGCACAGGCTGGGTGCCACACTGCTCTGGAGTCTCAGTCTGTGCGATGATGTTACAGTTGCTGTACAGTCTGTGGGTCCTGGCTAAGAAGAGGGTGTGGATCTGTGGAAGATAAGAGAAAGGGAGGGAAACAATAAGAGCTTTAGAAACATGCGTGGTATAGGCAAGAGAGAAGCTTACCATGACATTTAGGGTGGCAATATGGAGTGCCTCGAGAAAGAAGCAGAAGAGGAGGACAGATGCATATACGGTCAGTTGGAGGAGTGAGTTGAGATTAGGCTGTTTACTAAGTTGATGCTTTTGTGGACCACTGTTTCTGTAATGTAGAAGGTAATACTACAAAGGAAGTGGTGTTTTCTGCTCAGATAGGTTTGAAGATTCCTTGCAAGAGAGGGAGAATGAAACTAAGATTTTCACAATAAATTCTGTGCTTAGTTGTATGGCTAGATTTAAAATACAGTGGATGCCCAAATGCTCCAGTGGATTTTATCGATTGAAATGTTTGTAGTGTTGGTGTTAGGTTTTTGAGAGAATGATTGCAGACTGTCTGTTCAGGTGGCCATTGCGTGAGGGCTCTTTTTAATTTAGGTAATGGCAGCCAAACCCAAACCACTGTTAGCAAGTTGAATCTTACTCATAGTGACCAAGGTTTCTGAGTCCATAAATCTGTACAAAAACAGACAGCCTCATTTTTATTCTGCCAACCAGCTGGTGAGTGTAGACCACTAACTTGTCTACATGACGATACCATAGTATTTCCGAAACCTAAGCTCAATTTTGACTCATGGTGACCTTGTAGAACAGAGAACTGCACTGGAGCGTTCCCAAGGCTGTGAATTGTCACAGAAGCCTACTCTCACTTCATTCTTCTGTGGAGTGGCTTTGAACCACCGACATTTCGGTTAGCAGCTAAGCACTTAATCCCTGCACCATTGGGGATGAATCTTGACTGAAAGTATAGAGTATCAGAAATATATTTACCTATTCTTTATTGACTGTGCAGAGGCATTTCACTATGTGGATAAAACAAATTATGGATAGTATTGCGAAGAATGGGAATTCCAGATCTTTAGTTTTGTTCATTCTACTGTAGAACTTGTCATTCAAACATGGAGATTCTGCATGGCTTAAAGTTAGAAAAGATGGCTGAGCCCTGGTGGCGTAGTGGTTGAGTACGGGACTGCAGCCCACAGGGTTGACGGTTCAAATCCAGCAGCAGCTCTCCAGGAGCAAGGCTGGGCTTCCTACTCCCACCAGGGCAGTGATGCCACACACACACACACACACACACACACACACACACATACAAAGTTAGAAAAGATGTGCTTACTCGGTCTGTATTGCCGAACCAGTAATCTGAGATGCTGGGCCAAATGAAGAAGAACACAGCCTCAGAATTGGAGGAAGACTCACCTGCAATAGACACATGGCACAACCTTGCTAACTGAAAGGAAACAGAGTTTGAGGCATTGATGAATGTCAGAGACTACAGCATTCGGGGTGGATTAGACCTCAGCAAAAAAGAACACAAAAATCCTCACTGGACCAATGATCAGTAGACAGAAAATATTGACGTTATCAAGGATTTCATTTTGCTTGGATCTATAGTCAATGCCTGTGGAAGTAGCTGTCAAGAAATCAATTGATGTATTTCCTTGAGCAAATTTGTATAAGGTCTCTTTAAAGGATTGAAAACTAAAAGTGTCACTTTGGGAGACCAATAGGTTAGCCACGGTATTTTCAGTTGTTTCATATACATGTGAACACTGGATAAAGAAGGCAAAAGGAAAATTGTGCTTTGGATTATGCTATTGGCAAAACACGTAATATGCACTAGTTTTGGTGTTCTAGAGGACCCAACCTAAGATAGGACAGCGCAGGGCCGGCCAGTGATTTATTCTGTTGCACAGAGTCACTGTCAGTTGGAACTGATGTGACAGCACGTAACAGCAGCAGTGTTCCCTACCCTCATGCTAATAAGGAAACTCAGTACACAGTAAGTGTTCATTTGTGGTGTTTTTGGATGGCGGAAGGTATAGCATAAGTAATTTTGGTCATACAGATAAAGTACATATCCTATATTTCTACCATGTTGAAAATAAATTTATCAGAAATGAGCCCCGGTGGTGTAAGTGGTTGAGTGCGGGACTGCGGTCTGCAAGCTTGGCGGTTCAAATCCGGCGGCGGCTCTCAGGAGCAGTGCTGGGTAGCTCCCACGACCGCTGGAAGGCAGTGATGCCCCCCGCCCCCCCAAGTAAATTTAACTATATTTTCCTTTTATATTTCTGCATGTCTCTCCTCCTACCTATTTATTAGCAGTACTGGGAGTAAGAAGATTTTGAGCCCCTAGGCTTAGTTGATTAACCTCACTGTGCCTAATATTTCCCATGTGCGAACATGTGATACCCTTTCCAGAGTTCTCCTGGAGGCTGCCTGAGAATGAAAGCCTATGGTTCTTGGCACATGGTGAGGACACCGTAAGCACTCACATGCAATTCTGATCATATTTAGGTTACTTAGGTGATTGACCTGATTTGTTGAGGGAGGAGTGTCTTTTATCACATGTGTGATGAGTAGTCAATCCTTTGACCAGCCAGGCTAAACACTATGAATCACAGCAATGCATTCTTCAGCCTGTCATGGGGAAAGTACAGGATACAGCAGTGTTCGCTTCCAGATTGGTGAGGTCACCATGAGTTGGGGATACTTTGAGGGCAACTAAGAACTAACAACAACCTGATTTGGGGGTGCATTCTTCCCTAGACACAATGAAACCTGAAGGACTTACTAGCTCATTTTAGATCTCATGTATTAAGATTTACATATATGTCAGGTACTTTCTTAAATGTGTTACATCTAGTAAGTCATTTAAACCCATGGGTTTAATGTAGTAAATGACAAGAACGTGAACTCAGGCTAGGCTCTTAACCAGCCTGTTTATTCTACAATATACTGCTGCTGCTGGTATAGTTGTCGTTAGGCGCTGAGTTGGTTCTGACTGATGGCAACCCTTTGTGCTAGAGAATGAAGTGCCACCTGGTCTTGTGCCGGCCTCCCCGTTGTTCTCATGTTGCAGTCCCCTGTTGTAGCCATTGTGTTAAGGGTCGCCTTCTTTTGTGCTGCCCCTCTGCTTTACTCTGGGGTCTGGTCTTGGTCTCTTCCTGACAATATGTCCAAAGTACATGAGATGAAGTCTTGCCATCCTTGCCCCTAGGGAGCATTCTGGCTGCATGTCTTCCAAGATTGATTTGTTTGTTCCTTTAGTAGTCCACAATACTTTCAGCATTCCCAGCCAGCACCATTATTTAAATGCACTGATTCTTCTTTAGTCTTCCTTATTCAGTGTCCAACTTTCACATGCAAATGAGGCCATTGAAAATACCATGACTTGGGTCAGGCTCACCTCAGCCCTCAAAGTACTATCTTTGCTTTTCAACACTCGAAAGAGGTCTTGTGCAGCAGACTTACCCAGTGTGAAGCATTTTGATCTTTTGACTGCAGTGTACTTACTGCACAGTGATTTTCTTCCTGGAATGCTGGCTCCTTCTCTCTGGAAAGGACTTTTTCTCCTGTTCCTTTTGTCTGGCCAACCTACTCCCTTGCTCCAATAAGAAAGGAAAGATGTCCAGGTATAACTTTTCAGAGTTGTGTTCAACCAAACTTTTTCTTTAAAAGGGGGAAAGGAATCCATTTCCCCAAATGGTTTGTTCCAGAAAGAGGAGATTTCCTTTTGTAACTCTTACTGTATTTTATATACTGCTATGTCATGGATTTGGATGTGAGAGTCCCAAAATGGTGATAGTAGGAATACAGGTAATCTATTATAGAACAAAAACACCCCTGGAGTTAAAATCGATACGGTGATTTCTATAAATTCCTTTCTTCTGCAACCAGAGTTTGAAAAGAGTATCAATGCTTTTTTCTTTTTAATGGTTAATTTTGTCTGCTCTTACTCTTGGAAGTTTAAACAACTCAAAAGATTTCTATTTAGGTATAATTGAAATTTAGGAACAGTTGAAATACATAGATCTTAACTGTATTCAGTCCATTTTGATGGAGTGACCAGTGTTTTGTTGTTTTCTTCTTTTAAGCTTGCGTGTGATCAATTTAACTATGAACAAATCATTTCACCTTAAATAACTGTCACTGTTTGCTCTGGGATAATGTGCACTTTCAAACTTCACTGCACTTACATGAAATCTGTGTCTATATTTGACTCATTTATGTTTGACTCAGATACGTGGTCAAACAATAACCTCTTAATTAGTGGAGGTGATGTTTTACCCGAGCTTTTGTTGTCATTGAATAGTTCCCCACTGAAAATGGACTGTTAGTGTTGGAGCTCCTCAGAGCGAATGAACTTCCTGGGAGGAAACGATAATAAAATATTCAGGAAGTTATTAGGAAATGAGGGCTTGTGTTCTTGTTCACTCAGATAAGCTGCAGAGACCTTTGTATATATCCAAACTGTTTGTATGAGGGGGAAGAGTGAAAGATTTGGTAACTTTCTTTGAATACTGCTAGGGATTTAGGTATGTAGCACATAATTGAAAGAAAATCTCTCAAAGCAAAGCTGTTTAAGAATTGTTTTTCCTTCTTGAGTGTTTCTTTCCGAGATGAAAGAGGAGAACTTTCTGGGGCCATGCTATATAAATCAGTCCCCAATGGGGAACCTGCCCCTGGGGGAGATGACAGTAGTTTATGGCAGTGCTTGTAGATAAAAGTGCGTGAGCAAGCGTTTCTCTCTGTGCTTAACTCCTGTTTGTTTTTTTCCCCCTCCTTTCTCTGTATTGTGCTTTCTTGTCTTTGTTAGACAATTTGGCTGTCGTGAATGCTAGCAACCTTGTTTTTAAGTAACTCTGAACACCAATTCTGTAATGCTTTTCCTTTTCTTGATTGGAATTGTATTATTTTTCTGAAATGCGATTGTAGGCACCATTAAAGCTGTTCAACTCAGAGCAATCCAAATGCAGCACAATGCACCATCCTCACAACTGTTATGTTTGAGCCCATTGTTATACCTGCATTGTTTTATTTAAGCGAGTTTAGAGACTTGTGCTTTCCATCCCCCACCCCCCAAAACATGTTCATGGCAGGGGCAATTAGCTCTTAAACTGATGAACTTCAGGTTTTCTTTCCTCCTCACCCCCCTATAATGCCTGGGAGAGACTCTTTCAATATATTACAAAGTGACCTATTTCTGATTTTTGACAAAATAGATCTCTTGCCCCATCTTTTTTTTAAAAGGGGTGCCAAACTACTTGCGCATCAAACTCCTCAAAACTCAGATTCTCCCTGATTCCTGGTGCAGATACCTCTGTGGGTTGCAGGATACTGGGAAGAAGGCATGCGCAACAAAACAGCCACTGAGGTAGTGACCATGAGTCCACATCTCAAGAGGCAAGTTGGGATGCAGGTAGAAAATGAGTATATGAGAAGAAGTTGCATTGTAACCAGAGAACTGACTAGGGTGTGCTCCTTAGACAAAAGGGTGCATCCACAAATAGCATTTCTGACAGCAGTTTAAAATAAGGAGAGTTGCCTCAAGACAATGCATTTCATCTTGAGATATAATAATAGAGCTATTTTATTTTATTAATCCAACTTTTGAAAACTAGGGAGTTGTTTTGGAGTTATTTTACTGATTAGACTATTTTGCTGAAAACAGAAATGTCAGGGTTTGTTCCCTTTTTTGCTGTTATAACTTAGATTTTGATAGCTTCTTGGTTTGGTGGGCATGTCTTCTCTGTCCCTTCTTTTCTCACACTCTCTCCTTTCTGTTTATTTGCTTTACCATTTCATCTCTTGCTTTTGGGCTCAGTACTCTTTCTATACTCATGAAACTTTTGACTACTGGGCTTTGAATAGCCACTCTTTTTCTTTGGTTGCAGTGCTCTGCTTCTTTGAAAGATAATTAGGTTCTCTGCGTGGCTTGCAACTACATATAATGTTAAAATAGAAATAATGTTCTCAGAACCAGCTGTATCCAGCCTATGCTTAACTAACTGGCTTAGATTCAAATATGCTTAAAATTATTTAATGTTTCCTAAAATTCCTTCTAATTGGATTAATGTCTCAGGGTTGATAAGAGTATTTGCAGAAAGTTGTGTGGATCTGCCACCTGGTGGTGAAATATTACAGCAGTTATTAAATCTTTGAAAAGAGTTTACTAAAGGTTTCTTGCTATTCCTTGCCTTTATAGGCACTGGCATAGTGGAATATCAGTTGAACTGTTAACTACTAGGCCAGTCGTTTGAACCCACTGCTCTCTGGGAGAAAGATGAAGTTGTGTGTTCCCGTCAAGATTCACAGTCTCGGTAGCCAATAAGGGCAGTTCTACTCTGCCCTGTAGAGCCCCTCTATGAGTTAGAATTAGCAGTTTGATTTAAATTTAAATTTAAATTTGATTTAAAGCCTACCGAGGTTCTCTAACTGTATGTACATCTTTCTCTTAGATTTTGTTTGTTTGGTTTCTTTTTTGATTGAGAAAACATTAAGTGTGATAGAAGGGAAGGATATTGGCTAATATATTTTGGTGTAATGTGTGTTACTGGCTCATAAAATTTGGATGTTAATGAGTTGAGACTGAGTTCTTTGAGAACTTGTTTCCCTTAAATTTGAAGAGACAAACTTTTGAGACATTGCTGTTAAGTATTTAAGACTTTCAATATGGATTGTCATTGACACCCAGAAAAAAAATCATGGACAAAGGTTCCCCGGCTCCATCTGTTCAATGTGGTGTTTAAAGCACACACTAACATATATGCATCTGCCTTGTTGCCGCTCATTGCTACGTGGCATTTAGGTTGGTTATGCTTTAGGTCCACCAACTCCTCTTAGGGAGAAAGATGAGGCTGTCTGCTGCTGTAGAGGCTGTTCTGCTGTGCCTTACTATGAATTGACTTAATGACAGTGAATGCAGTGAGCTTTTTACTCTTCTCTTTTAGGTCCACAGTTTGAAGCCAGATGGGGCGTTCTACTTCCCTAAACAGTTAAGCCGCAGAAATTGTCCTGTCCTACAGGGTCACTTTGAGTTGGAATGGACTCATTTTTGAGTTTACGCAGTGTATGTACGAATTGAATATACAGCTGTAGACATTCTATATACATACACACATCACTATAGTACATATCTAGTACTCTATATGTACATTCTACCACATATATTAGAATGTTTATATATACACACACACACCAAATAATCTCACCAGACCATGTTAAAATTTTGTTTTCTTCAAGAGATAAGGATCCCATTTCTCAGACTTAGCGGTTCAGATCTGCATCTCGTACCATCACCAGCACACTACCACCATGAGTTTGCAGCTTCGGCATTGGGATTTGTCTGGGGGCAGAGCTGCATGGAAGAGAGAGAGGAAAAAAAGCAAAACCCCAAATGAGGTTATTTCACCTGGTTTCTCAGTCCCATATGAGTTCCCCTTCTGCCCCTTAGACTGGAGGGGACATGAGTTTCTCTTGGAGTGGGGTTTTATCCAGGTCTAATGGGCACTTTTAGAATTTGCACTGCCTTTGAGTCCAACCTGAGATACAGGAGGAGGGAAGAACAAAACATAGGACATTCACCACCAAAGTATACTGTGGGTTCTTCTTTTCTTCCCCAGTTGTCCTGTCAGCATTTGCCTTTCCAGAGTTCTGAGTATTGGGTCCAAAGATTTTATGAGGGGAGGGGCTTCAAAAAGTCCATGGAAAATTGGAATGAAAGGATAGAGTAATTTTCCCGCCAACTCTTTGAACTGCCCCTGCAGTTGCATTCAGTGGGAGAGTGCGCTTATTGTATCTCCACTGTAGCTGGAATTTTACGTGTTCAGTGTCTACTGGACTTTGCTTTCAGTTCCTACCTTTACATCGCTGAAACTGCTCTTCCAAGACTGTTGAATTATCAGTCATAGTTACTCTCTTTATGCCTCTGACATTTCATTGTCAACTATTTCTTGGAACTACTTTCTTCCTCTCTTCCCTTCTGCTGCACTTCTTTGTTAGTACTTATTCCCTTCTTGGGAATCTCTCACGCTCACTCTTCACTGTGTTCTTTTCTTCTGTCTCCTTTGGTCATTAGTTTTCAAATTTTTATCTCCATCTTCCCTCTCTTTTTAGAGTTGAGGCCATATTTCAAGTTGACTGCTTGCATGTTCTATAGGTCACAGAGATGCTCAGCATTTCCACTCAAATGCTCTTTCTCTAAACCTTTTCTGCTTGGTGTTTGAGTAATGTATCCCTGCTCTATTTCAGGGCAGAAATCTGGGAATTACTCTCCACCTCCCCCTTATATTTGATATATTACATTTAGTAGAGTTGTCCTCAGTGGTTCTCAACTTTCCTAATGCTGTGACCTTTTAATGATGACCCCCCCAACCATAAAATTATTTTTGTTTCTATTTCATAACTTTAATTGTGCTACTGTTATAATCGGGCCACATCTGTGAAAGGGTCATGTGATTTCCAGAGGAGTCACAATCCACAGGTTGAGAACCGTTGTTCTAGAATATTTCTGAAAATCTGTGTTCCTGTTCTTGCCATTTCTATAGTCACTACCTCAGCTAGGGCTCTTGATCTCGTCTATGTAAGGTTGTGGCTGTCTCCTAACAGGATTTTGTCCCTTTAGATTATGTCTCTTATCTATCATGTGAACACAAGCTTCCTAAACTAGAAGACTCATATGATAACACCATCTCTCCATTTAAAAGCACTTAACTTCTCATTACCTACAAATTAAGTCCCATTTTCTTGTTTTGCATTCTGGTTTTAATTTATAACAATTTCACCCAGTTTTATTTCCTGAGTTCCTCCCACCAATGCCTGTATTACCTTGAACATATCCTCTTCCTTCTTCAACTCTACTGTAATGTCCTTCTAACTATTGTTTATGTGACAGTCCCCTATTTTTTGAATCTTTTCTTGAAACCCTACTTAAAGTTAATTATCCACTCTTGTACAGCCTGTGTTACTTAACTCTATTCATGCTTGTCATATTTCAACTTAAGTGTAGTTTAAAAAATTGCCTTCCTCATTTAGTTGTGATGCGTTGAAAGGAAAGGTACCAATGGCTCTCAGTTTTCAGTACATTGTTTAGTGCCTGGTAAATATAGGCATAAAATAAATGTTTGCTGATTAAGTGAATACCTCTGTATTTTTTTATACAGAAAATAGCATGCTAATCCTATGTTAAAGCTCTTATTGAACATAGTTTCTGAAAGTGCTTGTCTTGGCCTTTTGAGATTTGGTTGTATTCCTCTTCAGCCAGTTCCTCTCACATTGATCATACTTACTAGGATGTTAGTCTAGGGAGGAAAGCAAGCCCGCTTTACTGAGTACATTGCTAGCTTAGTGTAGCCTTGAACACGTCATTGCAGTTCTCTGGGTCGCTCTTTCTTTAGAATTAAGTACATTGAAGAGGTTGCACTAGGTCATGTCAGTCTGTGTTGTCTTATGATGAGTTTATGATGATCGCACCTTAGAATCACTTGCTATTTGTATGCTCCAGAACAGATTCATTTTCCCCAACCTGTTGCCGATAAGTCAGTTCTGACTCATGACACTGCCACGTGTGTCAGAGTGTAAGTGCTCTCTTTAGCGCTTCCAGTGGCTGAGTTTTTCAAAAGTAGATCTCTGGGTCTTCTTTCTGCGGCATCTCTGGGTGGATTCAAAATGACAGCCTTTCAGCAGCAGTCATATAAATGTTAGCTGTTTGCACCATCCAAGGATGACCCTTGTTTCTGACATGATGACTTTAACTATAGTAAAATAAATCATCGTGGACTCTGTTTTGACTTTCTATTGTAGTTTAGGTGTAAATTTATAGAACAACATAATTTGTATGTACATATGAGGAAGCATCAGGAAGTTTTTGTGAAAATGGAATAGAAAGATACCGGAATTTTCCCATGAACTTCTTGAAGCTTCCTCACAGTTTGTTTTGTGGCATTGTTTTGTGGCAAGCCCCTCAATATAACAGCACTTCCCTTCTTCCTTCCTGGGCTCCCCCTCTCTGCTGCCTTCCAAGCTTTAATTGTGAGCACAGAGCTGAATGCCCTTCTTGGTGTTCTTGTTTACTTCGCACACTGAAAGCTCACCCTCGGAGCTACTGCATGCCAGAGTCCTCTTGCATGTGCTCCACTTGCTTTTTTGGTATCTTGTCTGACACACCTACTGTGGCAGGGCTTGAGAAATTTATTGAGCTGTGCTGACCCCTGTCACGTCAAAGAGTCAAGAGCTGTTGATAGTGAAGGCAGCACCTCTCTTTCCCAAAAGCATATCGGCAAGCAGAGAAAAGAATGTGTATGCCAGCAAAACAGCGAGCTGGGTGGGATGATGGTGAACATGTGGACTAGTATCGAGTCAAAGCAGAGCGGGGCCCAGGTGGCCTACAGGTGTAAGGTGTAAACGCAGTCTAACTGGAGTGCTGTCGTTTTCATTCACATGACCCTAATTAAAATATGCAAGTAAAAGTTTGAAAGACTGAACAGTGGTTTAAGTTTTTCAAAGAAAATGTTTCCTTTGTGGTAAATAAATATCTTGATTCGTAAGGTTAGTGCAACAGGTTCCTTAGGTATAGAAGTATGCCAGCAAGTCAGGCCTTTGTTTTTGAGGTGTGCTTTAGCAGCATCACAGATGCAGATGGAGTGATTATGAGTCCTGCTTTTGCTTGGGATAGTTTGTACTTGTCGTTTTTGGAATGGTTACTAATTATACCCCTTCTCACTCTCAGAAGTGTCCTGGTTTGGATGATGAATTCTGTAAGTCACCATGCATTTCTGATCATTTGTGCTCCTCCAAAATAGAGATTTGCGAAAAGCTTGAAACCAAGTTTAACTCATCAAGGAATATCAAATTAGCATTGAAGAAATTACAGCTGCTCAAGAGAAATTGCAACTCCTGGACAGAGGTTAACACTTTATCAAACATGGTTTTCTCACGGCAACTGTGAAAAAAAAAACAACCTAGTTTTGTATTTATGTACCAATCGTTTAAATTTTCTCTCTGCATTTGTGCTCAGTTCCGTTCACTTCCCCTTAGCAAGATAACAGGCTTTCCCATCACTAGACCACATTGTCAGTTTCTGAGGTAGTGCAAAAAGCTGAGATTTTATTTCTCTCTCAGTCTCTTAACACTAGACGATTAGACTCAGAAAAGTGAGGTAAGCGATGTGTAATTTGGGTCAAGTATTTTTCTTTTTGCTTAGATTTGAAAAAATGAAAGTAGGCTGTAAAGAACACTATCTTAAAACAGCAAAGAAAGAAGGATAGTCATTATACCATAAACTTATGGAATGTTTAATAAATTTATTTTATGTACTTTAGGCCTTGGAGATGGGCATTGAATAAGTCCTTGCCTTTATGGAGCATACACTCTAGTGGAGAAGACAGAATGTTTAAAGATGTAATTAAAATGACATGTGGTAGGTGTCTATAATTACCTTATCAAGTCAGAACCACAAAATGCCCAAGTTCTATTTACATACTTTATTAAATTTAGTTGGGCATTAAGTACCCAGCACTTAATTACTCAAATGATAAGATCCTGCTATGATGTGGTAACTAGTCCCTCCTGTACAACTTAGGTAGGGAACCTATACAGAGTAGATGAGCCAGGTCTTACTTTTACTTTAATTATGCTAGGTGCTTTTTTATGTTCCTGCTTAATTAACATGTGACTTCTGTTGGCCTGTATTCAATGGAAAGTTCAGTACTTATGGTAGCAACTGTTTTTATCAATGACACATTTACAAAATACTCATTTGCAAACTTTCATTCTCGATCATTCAGGATATGTGAAACAATCCATTTGTTGATGAGCTTTCTTTGTAGGTGACAAGTTTGAGTGTGCAGATAAGTTTCTTGCAGTTTAAAGCTCTACTGAACACTGATTTGAATTGTTTAAAGAATTCATGTGGAATTCTATCCACATGTAGCTATTGAGAATTTGAAATGTATCTAGCGCTTCATGAGATTTGTTGTTAAGTGTAAAAGACTCATTAGGTTTTGAAGACTCAGTATAAAACTATCATTAATGGTCTACTTATTATATGTTTAAATGATATTTTAGATTTATTAGGTTAAAGGTGTTATTAAAATTAATTCAAAACTGTTATAACTTTGATTACAGGAATACTTAAAATTACATATTTGGTTTTTATTATATTTCTATTAGGTAATACTGTTCTGACATACCCCCTCAGGATCTCGGGATTCTTTAGATTACACTGCTTTGGTCTATGGGTTCCCAGCTTACAGGAAATTTCATGGGCTCCGAGGCCTCAAAGTCCAGCTGGGTTTGACATTCAGTTAAACATCAGTTGAAAGCAGAAATGTGATTTACGAGATAACCTCTCTATCTTTGTATCTCTTTTTAAATGCTTAAGGCAATTTGTATGAAATTCTGTAGTTCATATTCAAAAGCTCCTTTACTAAACAACAGTGGGTGAGTCTCTTTGCAAACAAGGTTGTAAACTTGAGGGCAAAGATCATTTTATTCCTTGCAAATTGCCTACAGTATTGTAAATGTGATAAGCACATGTTTAGCCAAGGAAGTACCAAAGGATCACAAGTAGCAATCATTTTCAGCTTCTCAGAGGAGAGAAAATAGACCTATGGCTTTTGAGATCCAGGAAAGTGTCATGGAGGAGATGGAGTTTGAACTGTGATCCCTATCAACAATCGGTTTACCTCACATTGTAATACTGGACACTTCCAGAAAGCGTAATTGTCACCACGTTGCCTTTGCCATCATGATGAAGTTGCATGGAACTTTCTGAAAGTCTGTTTCCAGGAAAAGCAATGCAACTGGATTTACTGGAACCTGAGTGAGGAAAGCCACGACTTAAATGTCACCAGATTTATGTGATTTGCCACCATTTATGGAGAGAATTTCATCTTTTGGGTTAGTTTGTTTGAGAATTTAATAGAACAGAGTTTATGGTTCTATAAGGTCAATGTTGAATTATTGTCATGAAGTAAAAGGAAGTGATTCAGGAGAAGGCAGGGAGAGGAATAGGAGTAAGAAGTAAGGAAAGTATGTTACAGCTAAAGGACATGAACGTGTCTTTTATCAGTCAAGGTCCAATAAGAAGAAAGGAAAATTTTAAACAATTGTTTCGGTAAAAGGTGATTAATTATAAATGTAAAAGAGAACTCTTAAGATTTAACAACTGAAAAAAATGTATGGAGGTAACAACTTGGGGGGGGGGATGAATTTGGAAGGAATTTAGAAATTTGGAACCACCCCCACCCCACCGTGGTCAAGATCCACACGTCTGAGGAGCAGGCATGACTGTCACAGGAACACACTACAGCTGGTGGACTGGGCCGGAGGGTACTTGCTTCTGGCTGAGTCTCCCATGACACTCCCCACGTCTCTCTGTTCATCTCTGTAGGAAACAGCACGGGAGAAAAAATGTGTCTCTTCCAGCTTTGTGCTCTGTATTGGTAGTTTTGCTACTAAGTCAACAGGCAGAGGAAGAACCCAGACCAATAGGATAAAGCAGAGCTGTAATACTTTAAAAAGTAGCATCCACCTTAACAGAGAAGAGATTTTTTAAAGTAAATTTCTAGGTATCTATAGAAAGGACAGACTGAAGCCTTTTTTATCCTTGGGTTCTCAGGAAGATGTCCTTGGAGAAGCAGTAGGGTTCAGTAGGGCAGCAGTAGAGGAAACATTCAGAATGGGCAGAGATTTGTTTGAAATAGAACGGATGCTCTAGGAAACTGGGAAAAGCTGGGCAGTACAGCATTGGGTAAAATGCTGTCTCATAAGGGGCCATCAGTTGACCCACAGACATGGGAATGTGAAATGAAAGAAGAAGCAGATTTGGGTATGGAGTTACTTGAATTGTTAATTGATTTTTTCCCCTCTATTAAAACCTATAAATCTATCAATTAATTGAAAGATTGTGCAAAACTACCAGGGAGAAGGTTAAGACTGACACTTAGAAATCATCTCCCCAGTAGAGACCACTAAGGCCAGAAAATATACTCAGAATTACCAGAGGGAAGAAGTACAGAGGAAGAAGAAAGGACCCCAAACGCTGATCCTTGTGCAATTCTTTCACTTAGAGAATGATAGGAGAAAGTGGTGCTGTGACACAGAAGACGTTCAAGTTTTAAAAGGACAGTATGACAGACCAGAGTGAGGTCAGTATGAGACACTGCTGAAAGGCTTCAAAAGGCAAGGAAAAAGTGGACGGAGTAAGACCTTTATTTTTTGGTGAGCCAAAGTCAGCTAGGAAAATGGTAAGGAAAGAAGAGGAGGGTGAAAGCTGGAGTGCATGTTGCTATTTCTGAGAGGTCTGCAGGGAAGGGAAGACATGGAAGAGAAGGTAATGTCTCCAGAGAGGCATAGGACTAAAAGCAAAATTTTCGAAAACTGTTTTTGTTTTACAAATAGGGACCTTGAGTGTTTGTGTAGGTCAGGGTAAAGATCCAG
Source organism: Nesogale talazaci (assembly GCA_004026705.1). Taxonomy (NCBI): domain Eukaryota; kingdom Metazoa; phylum Chordata; class Mammalia; order Afrosoricida; family Tenrecidae; genus Nesogale; species Nesogale talazaci. Next base: position 2,325 of record PVJH01032565.1, on the reverse strand, counting down.
TGGGAAGGAAGAGATTGTGAGAGCCAGGGAGCAAGAGAGTGGTTTCAAATAATGAAATAAGGTCTGGATGAAGATGGTGGGGATGGGATGGGAGTGTATTAAGGAGATAAATAGAAACACAAGAATTAGGCTGCTTTATGTTGTGTCATATGAATTTAGTGATCTCACTTTTTTAACCTAAAAATTGCATTTTCAAGAAGCTTAGCATGAGCCTGGGACAGAAAGTAGAGGAAAGATTAAAATAATAATAGTCAAGACATGTTGAAAGAGTACCAAGAAGAGAAGTCCATTTTATGTATTTTCTCAGTAAAATCAGAGGCGGGCCTGTGATCCAATGGGCTCAGGGAACAAATGCTGGGGATGGTTTGGGATACATGGGGAAGGTGAAAATGAAAATTCAGACAAAGAAGAGTTAAGAGATCAATATAAAGTAAATATATGATGATGACGAGGATTCAGGGGGTGACCCCAGGGGTCATGGGGAAGAAGGGCAGATTCTGAACAGATATTTTCAGATAATTTTGATGCTAGAATTGACTAGGAGATCGAGCAGATGAGCATAAAGGAGATCACCTTAGACTTTTGAGACTAGGGAAATAAAAAAAAATGATAGTGCTTCCTATGAAGCTTTGGAAATGATAGCTGGGCTTTGAGATTTTCATTTGTTGGCCTTGAGCTGCCACAAAAGGAAAGATTCAGGTTTATGTACCCTCTTCGTGCTTGCTAGTCCAGACTCCCAAGAGAGTAAACTGAGAAAGGGACAAATATAGAGGAAAGGTCATTTTAATATTTATTAGAAATGCAATAGTTTCTGAGGTTTTCAAACCACTTACCTGTATCTTTTTCTCGATCTTTTTCTCTAAGATGCTAGATCTTAGATTTAACTAGAAGTAGTTTCTTTTGTCGTCTGCCCTACCTTCCATCTATCAGAAGTCAGAAACTTCACAACTACTTAAGAGTGAGGATGACTATGTGGGCATAAAGATACAGTAGAAATACAGAGTAGATTTAATGAGCTCGGTGATTTGCAAAAACCTGATCAATTATTTTAATTATTGTTTTTAGTGTCTTAGAGAAAATGCCTAGTGGGCAATTTTTTCCTGGATCTAAATTAAAATGTCTTGAACTATGATATAGTAGGAAGGTTCATTAAGCACCTTCAAGATTTAGACACCTTACTCACTGAAAGTGAAGAAAACGAAGCATCTACTGATGGAGTTCAAAGATGGCAGCCTTCATTATGAATTGCACCTCTACAAAAATAAAACAAAAATCCTAGGCAAAGGAGTGGTTAAGAATTTCATTTTAAGCTTATCTACAATCAAATCTATGTAAACCTGAATCAGAAAATTAAATGACATTATGTTGGGCAGATCAGCTGCAAAAGATCTGTTTAAAATGTTAAAAATCAAAGATGTCATTTGACATGCCTCATATGCACGTGAAAGTTGAACAATAAATAAGGTTTATTAAAAAAATGATGCTCTGAATTATGTACTGGTGAAGAATATTGAGAGTATCATGGACTGCCGGAAGAATGAACTAGCCTGTTGTGTTAGTCTGGGTAGATTAGGGAAACAAGTTCATAAGCATGCATATGTATATAGGGGAGAGGTTTATATACAAGGGGAATGGAACATTGAGAAAGCATCCTAACCCAGTCCAAGTCCATAAGTCTGATATTAGTCCATATGTCTGATACCAATCCATAAGTCCTTCAGACTCACGAAGTACATGCAATGACTCCAGGACAGTCACAGGCCAGTGGGTGCTGAGTCTTGTATATCCATTGGTGGTAGAAGCATCTCAGCACTGGCAGGGACCTCTCTGTGACTTCTCAAGCATCTCAGCACTGGTAGGAAACTCTATGTGGCTTTTCTGGCTTCAGAGGTCTGGTTCCATCAGGTTAAGCCCATGTGACTTCTCCTCTGGGATGTCTCCTAGGGAGTCAGCCTTGCGTCTTGTCAGTAAAGCATCTCCAAGGGACTGAGCTGTGAGTCTCTTGCCTCCAAAGGGGAAATACCGCTGGATTTTCCATAATTCTCAAAGGAGAAGACCATGCCCACAAAGAGGTCTCATTGGTTATCTTCAGATTGATAGGCTAGACTCCACCTCTACACTCTTAATCCTGAAATTAATCCAGACACCAGATTACATGACTGCCATACCTGTCTAGGAAGAGGTACAGCCAGATGCTTTTTAGAAGCAAGTACGGTGAGTCTTCATCACATGTTCAGGCAAACTGTGGGTCTGGTTCCAGAACTATAATGAAGGTATTCACAATCTTAGCAATACAATGAATATCACAATTCAGGCAGTCACAGG
>PVJH01032564.1:0-22501 GCA_004026705.1 Nesogale talazaci | reverse complement strand
GGGGGGGGGGGGGGGGGGGGGGGAAGACAACAACAGTAGTAGCAATAAAGAACTGAAGTCTAAACTCTTCACTGGGAGATATCAAGACTGTGCTGGGCAGAAATCTTTTGAGCAATTATAGGTATGCTCTGGAATGAGTGGTTCTGCCCTTGTGGATGTTTAGGATGACAGGGTGAGGTTGGGCTTTAGGCCAGGGAGTTGAAGCTATAGCTAACTGAGAGATCTAAGGGAATGGAATTCTTATATCGCTGGCTCTCTCAAAGTAATAGACCTCGGTGTCTCAGGGTGCTCAATCTTTTCAGATGAGGATATATTCAAGAGGACATGGAGGACACATGGCTATACCCAGTGCCTAGCCAGGTGGCCTATGTGGGAGGGAGAGCAAGAACCTCAGAGAATAGGCTGTTTCTCTGGGTACCCTGGGGTGATCTTACGAGCATGCTTCCTGGAGACTTGGGTCCTCAGGTAGGCAGCTGGGGTGTTCAGTTTAAGTAGCACTTCAGCCAGGATGTAAGGCAGTTACTCTGTATTCTAAGCTTAGGGTTTTTTTTCTTTGGGTTTTGGGGCTCATGGGCAAATGTACTTGCTGCCAGAAGCAGAGGGACACTATCCTGCTGGGGAATTCATCAGCCAGGACCCTTGTCAGCCAGTCTTTGCACGTGTATGCTTGGGTGTTCACCCCCCGAGGGACACGAATTCACTGAAGGGTAAGTGGGGTGTGGGGGCAGTCTGGAGGCAAGGTGTGTGGGGTTCACACCCATTGGGGAGTCAAGTCTCTCAAGTCTTCTGGAAAGCAGCAGTTTTTTCTGGCAGGAAGAGGGATTAGGTTTCTCCCCCTTCCCCCTGCCTTTCCCCCATCTCTTGGTTTCAGCTGGGCCTGCATCACAGAGATGCTGGGGTGGTCTCTGGCCACTTTCTTCCTAGTCTCTCTTCCCTGTTTATTATCTCCTGATTTGCAGAGAGAGTGATCAGTTGGAAGTTTAGTTATTCTTAGTTTCCTTGTACCGACTATGAGAGCAAATTCATGATCACAGGATGTAGGAAAAATAATTAATTTTATTATTATTATCAGGTAAATGAGATTTCTTTTTTGATGTACTTTAGCTTGATGTGGTTATGTTGGGTATGCAAACAAAATCTAAAATCTAGAACTCTTCATTTTGGTTCTGCTTTATTTAACTAAATTAAAAATAAAAAGAGTAATAGCCTTGATTCCCAGCTAGTGGATATATTTTATTCTTAAGAAGGAAGAAGGAGGTTTAAGAATAGAACAGGGATGCAGTTGTTGTACCTGTATTCTAGTTTTCTAGAAGGAACATAGGTTTCTTTTCTATGACTAGATAGATTTAAGAGAAAATTATAAATATTAAGAGAAAATGTTTTTTTGTGTGGATAAGCATGTTGCTTTGTTTGAATTATAGTAACATAAGCTTCCAAATTCAAGATTAATTAAGGACAGTGATGATAGGTATATAGCCTTCAGATCTAAAAAAAATCCAATTTCCTACTTTTTCTGATAAAAAACCACAAGTTACAAGAATTTTGAAATGATAAGGGATTGATTCTGCCTGCTGCATGTTTATTTACATAAACAAACAAGCAAACAAAAACAACTCACTGTTACATTTCAGACGGATCCAGAGTTTGCTCGTGTTTATGGTTTGATGCAAAAAAAAATCCACCTATGGTTTAATGCAAAAAACCCCACAACAAACTAATAGCCAAAAAAATACCTGGACACTTGGGGAAGTTGGTAAAAAAAATATGGTCTTTAATGTGTTAAGATGCTGTAAGAAATCTAAATCAGTTCATAAAAATATAGAAATAATGTAGGGCTATGGTTAAACTTGACTACTTCTCTGATACTTCCTTATATTATGGTGATATGCATGTTCTCAGCATGTAACAAGTATGCCAAATGCCAACAGGATCATGAATGGTAGCCAGTTTCCTTGGAGACATATTAGAAAGGAAGACCAACTTCTGAAAACCAGGCCAATGGAAAGATATGAGCAGCAGTGAAATCCTGTGTGATATCAGTCCAGAAAAGCACCCCGTCATTATAAGGAACTCAAAGTACAGAGAGACAGATCGACCTCTTCAAAGCAGAATTGGCCTTAATGATGTGGATGGAATAAAGTTTCTTAAGATCTTCATTTGCTGATGTGACATGACTCAACGAAGAGAGACAACTGCAAACGTTCATTAATAACTGTGATGTGAGATGAATCTTAGGAAATTGGGAATCTTTAAAGATGACATGAAATGCAGGTGCCCACTGTATAATCCTATCAATTCAAGCATGAAGACTGACATCCTTGGTAATTCTAAGCTGAAATGGTTTGGTACTGGCTATTTGACTCGGATAATCATATTGTATTCTCGGTTGGGAAGGAGCAAGTGAAAAGGAGTAGTGTTACACCTATAACAAAAAATAGCAATTCAAGATCCATCTGAAAGTATAATGCACCAAGTGATAAAATAATATCCATATGCCTGCAAAGAATATTAGTTAATAAGACCATTTCCCAAGTTTAAATATTACTTATAAAAGCAAAAATAAAGAAATCGAGATTTTCCCTAACTTTTGCTGTCTGAAATTGATCAAACGTTCAATCAAGATGCATTGTTAATCACTCCAAAACAACAACAACAAAACCTCACTGCCATCAAGATGTTTCCACCTCATAGTGACCCTCCATATATAAAATTGGGTGGAACTGCCCTTGTAGGTTCCCTAACTGTAACTACTGATGGACAGGAGTAAGAAAGCCGTATCTCCCTCTCTTGGAGTAGGTGCCATTTTCTTTCCTTTTTAAATTAGTACATCATTTTATTGGAGGCTCTTACAGCTCTTGTAATGATCGTACATCAATTGTGTCAAATTCACTCGAACATTTCTTTCCATCATCATTTTCAAAACATTTACTTTCTGCTTGAGCCCTTGGTATAGCTTCTCTTTTTAACCTCCCTTCCCTCCTCTCCCACCTTTGTGGATTGCTGACCTTGTAGTTAACAGCCCAGCATATAACCCTCTGCCAACAGAGCTCCTGATAATTTGGGGTAATTTAAGTTGGAAAAAAAAATGAAGAAAGATCAACATTGGAAAATATGGCTTTGGTGAAAGAAATAAGGTGAGGTATCACACGATAGAATTTTACAGGGTGTGTTAGGGCAGTTTAGAGAAACAAATTCAGTCACACTCAGAAGTGATTATACACAAACAAATATCCCAGCCCGATCCAGATCACGTCAATAAGTCAGATATTAGTCTATAAATCACTCTTCAGGCTCTTGTAGCTACATGCAATGATGCAGAATGCCAGAATACACAGGCCTGAATCTTGTGGATCCAATGGCAGTGGCCACATCACAGGGCTCCTGCAGGTCTCAGCATGGCTCCTGAACAGGGAGGTAAGTCAGAGAGAGGAGTTTGGAGAGAGGATGGCCTCAAGAGGCATCTCCAAAGAAGGTCATCAAGCTGTGACCTGATTGACAGTCTAAACTCTACTTATACCATCTTACAGTTTTTTGTTGGTACAAAAACCCTACCACAAAAGGTGGTCATGCATTGAAAATACCTATTTTCAGCAAAATATGTGCAATTTATGCACAGTGAGCTCAGTGGATGAAATACGTGTCAAATTGACTACATCTGTGAATATGGAGAAGTTCAACACCAGTCAGAGAAAGATCATGGGTCAACTGCAGAATAGATCACCAATTGCTCCTGTGCAATTCAAGTTGAGGAAGAAGAAGAAATTAAAACAAAATCACAAAATCCAAATATGACCCCTGAGTATGTTGTTATTGCCATGTGTTTTGAAATGGGTACCAACTCATAGCGACTCTACTCACAAAAGAAGGAACCACTGCTTGGTCTTATGATAGTCTCACAATTGTTATATTTGAGCCCATGTTTCAGTCACTGTATCAATCCATCTTGTAGACTTTCCTCTTTTCTGCTGCCCCTCCACTTTACCAGGCATAATGTCCTTCTAATGTCCTTCTAATAGCATGTCCAAATTATGTGAGATTAAGTATGATCATCCTTGTCTATAAGAGCATTCTAAGATTTACTTATTTCAAGACTGAGTTGCTTATTCTTCTGTCAGTCCATGTTACTTTATTTTTTAAAGTAGCTATTTATTTAACAGTGCTTTTTGTTATCTAATGCACATATCATACAAAGGAGTATCTCCCCAAATAAATGGAATTTTAATTTTCAAAGTAAACTTGTCACCATCAAAGTACTCTCCATTACACTTAATATATTTGTCAAATCTGCTATTCCATTCCTGGAAATATTTTTCAAATTCGTCTGATTAGATGGCTGACAGCAGCACTCTCATTTTTTTTCACCTCTTATAAGACGTCAAATTGCTTTCATGTCTGTCCCTCTGCATTTATAAAAGCAAAGCAAAGTCATATGGAATGAGATCAAGTGAGTAAGAGGAGCAAGAGAAGCATGCTTTTTTTTTTTACCAAAAACTAGAGCACTGAAATGGCTGTGTGAGCAGGTACATCGTCACAGTAGCAAAACCAGCCCCCTGTCTGTCACAAATCAAGCCTTTTCTGTAACATACTGACACAAACTGTCTTTTCAGAACTTCTAACTAGAAAGCCTGGTTGACCCTCTGATCTGGTAGAATGGACTCCAAATGCACTAGAGTTAACATTTTCATCCTTCACAAAGTTGACGGAATTCCAGAACATAGTTTGTCATCAATTGACGTTTTACCTCTTTTGAAATGAGAAAAACATTCATACACTTGAGTTTTCCCATAGCATTGAGCTTAAATTGTGCTCATCATCACTACAGTTTCTGTGGCATTTTTCCTGATCAGGAAATAAAACTTTATAGTTATATGTTGTTCTCTTAAATTGAGCAGCAAAAAAGTGAGATTTGAGTGAAACTGCTTTATGAAAAAATTCACTGTGATCAGGGGATGCCACTGGCTGGACTAACTCAGAAAAGGTTGCTTGATGCTCGCCTAGCAGTAAAAATACGTTCTATGAAAGTTCTTCTCCACCCAACACAATTCTATTTTTTTGGGGGGGGGGTGGTACTCCCATGTACATTTCATTAGTGCAATCACATCAAGAAGAATTGTATAATCATGACCACAAGCAGTTTTAGACCATAATCTTTTCTTCAGTTTTGCACTCATCCTTATTACCTCCCCATTTCCCTCCAGTTCTCACTGCCGTGTGCACAAGGCACCATTAATCCAGTTACTGTCCCTACTCTATTCTTCTGTCCATACTGGGTCATGAAAGATCTTTTTTCGGACTGAGTTTCTTTTAATGTATTGACTTTTTCCTTGTCTGGAAAAACTCTTACTTCTCCATCTATCTTGATAGATAATTTGACTGGGTAAAATATTCTTGGGTTTGCATTATTTTCCTTCAATTTTTGGAATATCTTACTCTCTCCTATTCTTCATAGTGTCCGCTGACAGATCTGAGCATATTCTTATTTGGGAATCTTTATTTGTGATCGCCTTTTTTCCTTAGCTGCTCTCTGTTGTTGCAAATGACTTCTTTGTTGTATCTTCCTCCTGCAGGCCAATAATTCTGATGTTATTTCTCCTTATAGCATCAGACATAGATCTTACATTTTCTTCAGTTTCTCTGATAACCTTATTAGATTTTTGTTCGTGTATGTTAAATTCCACTTGGCCACCCTCTGATGCAGTCTTCATCTTCCTGCAGTTGATTCTTGAAGTCCCTGAGTCTGCTATTAGTTTTCGTTATCTCATCCCTAAACTCTTGTATTTCCCTTTGGTGTACGGACTTTATCCCACTTGTCGATTCATCCTTTTTCTGTATTGTTTCCCTCATTCCAAGCATCATTCCAAAACTGTCTTTCTGCAGCATATCAATGTCTGCTTCTTCTATACATGTCGTCAGGTTCAGGACATCTGCTGTTACCTTTGTTTCTCCTGTTGTTTTCATTGAGGTTGTTGGGGCTGGTTGCTGTTTGCGTTGGTTGTTTTCAAAAAACCAGGGGCCATTTTCCAGGGACTTGTCGAACCCTAGAACTCTCTGGGAGATTTAAAGGATTGTGTCTTCGAACTTCCTGTGACTAATTTCACTACGGAATTAGCCTACCACTTTATCCTCTTGTGACTTCACTCTTTCCCTAGTAAACCAGTGTTCCGTTATCTGGTGGACAAGTGGGGGTGCCCCCTGCAAAGGGAGCACTATGGGAATGCTGGTGGGCTACCCACTCCTGAGGAGAGCACCATGAATAGTGGGTGGAACCATCCAATCAGGCAGATCGCGGCAGAGCCTGGGCAGGGGTTCGTGCAGCAGCTCGGAATTTAGGCCAGCACTGTTGGAAACACCCTGGGCAGCATGAGGTACCAGGCAGACGGGAGGACGATTCCTCAGTCAGATGGACCCCCCTCTTACATAGAGGACATGTAAGAGTTCTCCCAAACACACAGACTGAAATTCCCCTGTAAGAAATTGGGAGGAAAATGCCCAGGTGGAGGGTGAGTGAGCTTGTCCAGTCTTGGGATATTCTGCATACAGGGGGGCTCTTCCAGCTGCATGTAGCAGGCGTAATTGCCCTAGGCTAAGGGGAGTGGTGTGGTCTGGGCTATGAGCCAAACTGGAAAAGACCAGGAGTTAACACCAAGAAACCAGGTTTGCTGAAACCGTGGGAGGATCGAGAGAAGCGAGTGAACCCACAGCAGCCACACAGTCAAGCCTCGATCCCTGATCACGGGGTCACATGGGTTCAATCTCTGCCCTGCACCGGCGGCGGCAAGCTGCGGCTCTGAGGAGACAATGCCCCTGTGCTGGCTCCAACCATCCCGGCAGCAGCTCCAGCAGAGACAGTGGTGGGGCTAGGGTCAAAGGCCAGCTGAGCTTCACTGTGGCAAGGCAAAATCCCCCAGCCACTCAAAACCCCGCAGATCTTTATGATAATCCTCCAGGGATCTGGTAGTGCTGAATTTCTCTTTCAGACACTTCCCCCCGCCGATCTCCTGCTGATTCCCTCTGGTGAGTGTCTCACAGTCGCCATCTCCCCAGAAGTCCTAGTGAGAACTATTTTACATCTCTCTGACTTCTGGCAGCTGCTGGTAATCCTTGGCATTTCTTTGCTGCTTATCGATCCATTTGTCTGAGTCATCACATGATGTCTTTCTCCCACCTTTTTATAAGTTACCATTCAAAAGTGAATAAGACTCACACTATTCCTGTATGATATCATTAACGTAGCTAGTAGCATCTTCCAAAAACCACTCCATTTCCACAGACTAGATTACAGTCACATGGTTGGAGGTTAGGACATGTAAATATCTTTTGTGGGCCCTGATCCATAAAATTTTCCTTAAGACTTCTCTGGGGGTGGGAGGTATTCAACTCAGGATGATAAGCGCCAGGCCTGTCACATGCTTTCGCCACAGCCATTTCACTTTCCTGTCTTTAACTCATGAATGTGTTTACCCTTAGTATGTGAGAGTGGGTCCGTATGACCAAGATCATGAGAAATATCAGCATGTATGTGGGCAAAAGGCAAGTGCACAGAACTAAGCTTGAAAACAAATTCTGTTGTTTTCTGAAAATGTCCAAGTCTAAACCAACCAACCAACCGACCAAGGTTATAAGAACCCCAGAAAATGAAAACACAGATCTCATGAAACAAGGAAGTGGAATGTATATATGCTAATTTAGTCTGGAACAGTGATACTAGCAACAAAAGAAGATTAAGTATCTGCATACAAGAGATAGTTCTACTATTCAGTCAAGAGAGAGAACTACTGGTCTATCACAAAGATATTAGTGAGAAACTTCTAGAATCTCATTGTTTCGATCTGTATTTGTTCAAACCAAAACAAGGAATTCCAATCTGAGAACTTGGAGATAAAGTTATTTTTAATTAGAATTGTTTGTAATCTAGCCTTATTATCTGAAACCAAATCTTATTGAGTGTAGAGATTTAGGCTTAATAAAAGCTAGTCTCTGAAAACCAAACCAGTAATTGAACTCCATTGTGTTCTGAGTCTTCTCCTTAGTTAGAAGTGACAGGATTAGAAGAGAGGGAACCTGGACAGCATGCAATTTCAGTTACCAAAGAATTGTTTCTCGACAGAAGTGCCTGTCTACCCATAATGTGGACATACTACTACAAATCATCTCTCAACTCTTTGAGGTAAATAACACTCTGCCCTCAGACAATAAATAAGGCAATTTGCTCTTTTATATCTTTTAAATTTGTCTTGACTTGCTATCCCTTCTCATAGGTGAACTTTCTCCTACCAAGAAAACAAACAAAATAGAAGAAAATTGCCTTTTCTATAACTAAACGTTACTTGGTGATCTCAGAATGTATTTTCTGCAAAGGTCATGGTAAAATTTGGCAGACAGTTTGAAATTGAAATCTAGACTTTCCAATTATCAGTTGGAAGACCTTGGGCAATGCTTCTGATCTTTTGCTTGCTCCTTTACACATATGAGGACTAAGAAGTATTTCATTGTGTTATACATAGTCTGTACATTTAGAATCACTCAAGGGAACTTGAGAACAACTATCTACCCCCTGAGAATCTTGTTATGACTCCTGTAACATAAGAAGTTCACAATAAATGTTGATTATGATTATTATCCGAGATAGGTTAACTTCCATGATTTTGGAATTGTGAAGGGCCTGAGAAATACTCCATTGCATTCATAGAAATGTGCCACCAGAGGGCAGTGATACCCCCCAAAAAACAAACAAGCCACAGCAACAAAGACAAATTCAAAGTGCAGATAAGTTCAGTGACTTGCTGAGATATCCCATTCACTCATTGGCAAATCTAGCAAAAAAGAAAAAAATCCCTTCTCACAGGTCAGCCTTATCATACTGAATGCTGGACAGAAGTATCCTCTGCTTTCTATCTGCTCTGGTCAACTCATTAAGAACCCAGCACAACAGGATAAAATGCTACCAGGTCCTACACTATCCCTGTGTTCATGTAACAGGACCATTGTGATCCACAGGATTTAAAACAACAACAACAACAAAAACAAAAACCAGTTTTTTACCCATAGGCTTTTATTGGCTGATTTGGGGAAATACCTAATCAAATCTTTCTCTCTAGTCAGTTTTAGTGTGGAAACTTCACTGAACCTTATTCATCATCAGAACACACTTTTCTATTGACAGATAGGTGGTGGTGGCACATAGGTGCACTGGACAGGAATTGAACTCAGATCTTCTACACGGAAACAAGAAGTCTACCAGTGAACTGTGAGTATTCCTTCATTGGTTGAGACTAGAGATTATACAACACAGTCAGAATGGACTGATTTTCCACTTTATCCCTCCTACCTTAGTCATTGTTTAGGACAATGAAGATAACCACATCTTGGACATGTTATGTTTTGTTTATTAATAAAGTTATTGTTTTCTTAAAGGAGCCATGGTGATGTAGTGGTTATCAGCTGGAGTGCTAACCACTGTATCAAAATTTCAAAACCACCAGCCACTCTACAAGAGAAAGATGAGTTTTTCTACTCCATGTATACTTGCAGTCTCAGAAACCCATAAGGGCAATTAATTCTGTCCTCTCCTATAGGGTCACTATGACTGGAAAACAACTCTATGGCAGTGAACTTGGTATTTATTTATGTATGTATTTATTTATTTATTTTATTATCTTTTTAGATCACAGCAGCTTCAAAGCAGGCTTCCTGAAATGCTGTTCTTCATCAAGAGAACAAACTAAAAAACCACTGCCATTCTCTAGTGGTTCTAAACCTTCCGAATGTTGTGTCACTTTAATACCCCCAACCATAAAATTATTTTCGTTGCTACTGTGTAACTGTCATTTTGCTAGTGTTACAAATCAGGCAACGCCTGTGAAAGGGTCATTTGACCTCCAAAGGGGTCCCGACCCACAGGTTGAGAACTGCCGCTCTAGATGATAACAAACTGGACCACTGACATTGGATGTTTGCCCCTCAGCTCTAGCAGTTCGCAGGGCACATTATTCATAACAGTCACTGACTTGAACCTTATGGGGAAACGTTTCAGGGGTTAATAAAAGCGCTAATCCCAAATGTTATTGCGCAATGCTCTTTAGCTTTTAGAAACTTCAGTTTTTCTAAATCTTCTCACTGATTTGGCTTAATAAAATTCTACCCCCACTACAAAACAAACAAACCAGACAGTATGAATTACAAAAGAAAATATGAACATCTGACAACAAATACCCACCTGACCCAAGCTTGTCAATCCTTTATATAAAAAGCAAAATAGGCCATTTCCCTTTTAAAAAATTGCTTCATGATAACTTTCTCCAAATATCATTTGGAGGGAAGATCCCCATTTTTACCTTGGTTGCATATAAGATTATGCAGTTTGTCAGAAAGGCAGAAAGCATTAGGAGTTAGCAGACATGAATTTTTTTGTCCTGGCTATATCGTATATTTTTGGTGAAAATTTTCTGAAAATAAACTGACTGGTCCATTTTCATGGGACATCACAGTGAAAAAATCCATCCCATTTAGAAAAATTTACTTTTCTAATTTAAAAGCAACATAAGGCATTTCTAATAAGGGTGTGTCCTTATTATGTGTTGGTTTTTGCAAGATAAGCATACTTCTGCAGGAGGGAACCAAAACCAAATCCTGCAACTGCAGCAGATGACTTTATCAGAGCGTGCCAGGGTGCAGCTATTGGCAGCTTTGGCAGAGAGGGAAACTTTGGGCATTTGCCTAGCACCTCATTTCATTTTATTCTTGGTAATGAAAGCATATGTTAGAAAAGTTAAATGATTGAGAAAGTAGATAGTTAAGTGGATGTAGTGTAGAAATGTGGGAGACAGGAGTTAGCGCTCACTCAGTCTCTAATGTGTCCTGTACCAAGAAGTTGCCCCTTTTCCTTGGTTCAGTGTGTACAGTGTCAGGAGTCCACGCATACTGCCTCCCACCATACAGACATCACAGGCGGGATAGTGGAGCAACCGAGGATTATCCTCAGAGTCATGAGGAAAGCGGTCAAATTGTTTTTGAGTACCATAAGAAATGCCATTTCAGACTCTGGAAACTCAAAAATTATTCAGATCTTGCTATCTTCCTAAGTCTATATTTACTTCATACTACACTATATAATGCTTGCGTATGGAATTTTAGCAGGCTGAAAGGCTGCCAACCTGTGCCTCAGCCTCCACAAGAATGTTTGCTAGACTTTCCATTTTCCACATCTATCCTTCTAGTCCTTCATCTGAATTCCCTCTCCTCAACAGTCCTACCTAAATCTTTATCCATTCTTCAAGATTCAGATGGTGAATTATTGTGAGGTGGACATAAGGACTTGAGAGCCATTTTTTCCGAGTCCAGTACAAATGCATTGTGATGACTCAAGCACACACCCTCCCCTCACTCACCCCTCTTCCATTCGTTGGTAATCAGATGCTGCATACCTCTTCCATAATCATTCAATACTCTTTACTTAAAATGCTAGCTCCTACTGTCAGGAATTTCAAGGCATTCAGTTGCCCCATTTGTTTGTGTACAATGAACTCTAATGCTCTAATGAGACAATGCCAAAAAATCTTGGGGTCAAGATCTTAAGCCTAATGTCAGATCTAGAAGAAGAAATGGATCTTAGGAATACTTAGGCTGACGTATCACATTTGCTCTGTATCAGTTCTGTGCATGTCTGTTTAATAAGATCGTTGTGTTAGATATTCTGTCATCAACTTTCCAGCCTAAAGTATATTCTGCATGAAACAGGGACATACCTAAACTGATGTATCGTTATAGATGATGCCAAGATATAGATGACTTGGCTACAGAAATCTCAAACTCAGTGGAAGAGCAGAAGAGAAAGCCCCTGGTGAACTAATTGCCGAGGGTTAAAGGAACCCTAGGTCGACTGGTCAGTAATTCTAAATGTGTGGATGTGCTACTAAATTTACTAACTGAAGGCTCTACTAGTCAAAGCTCTGTTTAATATCTATTGACTTACAGAAATTTTGCAAGTTTGCGTAGCTGCCTGTGCCTACAGATGTCTACTGCCTGATTAAGGGCATATGCGCCTGGGAGAGCCTGATAGACATTTGGGCTTTGGCTGTCAAATTGAGCATTTGAACAACCTTGGTGGTTGGTGGAGGACTTTATTGCATATTCTTTCATATTCTTGCCTTGAATTTTGAAAGTAACTTACACACCTGAGGATGTATAAAGAGATATTACTGATTTTACTCCTGTTAGGTAAGTGATTTTTTTTAATCCAGATACTGGTTTACTTAATTTGAGGGCATGGTTGAATGTTTCAATTGCTCCATTTGATACATGTGGAAGTAATTAGCAAATGCTTTAAAGCTGTGCATGGAGCCAAAATGATTGTCTTTTAGAAAGGACAGTGTTTGGTCCACTGTGGACTTTCAATATTCCTAAACAAGGAAGTATGTCACTTGTTTAGAAGTGATGGACAAAGAAGAAAAACTATTTTTTGAAAAAAAGTAATTGTATAAGCTACATTAGTTATTAAATTGTTGGAAGAAATGATGTTGAAAAATAACCCAAACATCCTTAAAACCGTGTGATTTTACAAGACTTTGGTAAGAAACTACATCAAAACAACTAAATCTGCAAAATTATCACATAGTAGGTGATAAATTTCAATCTTAAAGTAACTGGGCCAATATCCAGTTTTTGAAGTATCTGTATATGAAAAATTCCATGCACAGACATGGATAAAATTCAGGCAATTTTGAAAACTAATGCAACGATTTTGTTCCTTTTAGCATTGTGCTAAGGTGAGATATGCACAGGGTCTGATTCATAATGTAGTGCTTTGCCTAGTTGAGGAGTTGGAGAGCATTTATACCTGGGTTGAAAAGAGAGGTTCCATGATATAAGCCATGTAAAAGTATGTGTCCTGTTGTGCAATTTTAGGGACTTCTCCTCCCCCCCCGCCGCCAAGTTCTTTTCTTAAATCTCTGTGTCAGCCTCCACTCCCTCTGAACCAAACTTCCATTAGACAGTCCTTTCCTGTAGAGCAGTGGTTCTCAACCTTCCTAATGCTACAACCCTTCAATACAGTTCTTCATGTTGTGGTGACTGCCAACCGTACAATTATTTTCATTGCTCCTCATCACTGTTGTTTTGCTACTGTTATGAGTAGAGTGACCCCTGTGAAAGGGTCGTTTGACTCTCAAAGGGATGGTGACCCACAGATTGAGAATGGCTGCTGTAAGGAATAGCTGTTGGAGAAAAAGTAGTCTACTTATTTGCTCTGATAAACTTAGGCAATTATTTTAAACAAATTCTCTTAGGCATTTTCTTGTGTTTATATATGCCAAGTTTGTAAAGGTCAGCTTTCAATGATAGGACAAACATGGGGAGACTTCAACGAGTTCTTGGAAAAAATTTAATTAAGGGGTAATGGATTTTTTCCACAAAGTTTTTGAAGCTCTCCATTACATGTGTGTGAAAATTTGTTTTTAAATTTATTATTTATACTGGTAAAATGATCTGTTACCTATACTTCCCTTCTCTGGCTTTGTTTTACATTAGAAGCATGGATGTGCCAGTTTTAAGAAATGTCAAGCCCTTCTGTTTTGTTTGTTTGAACTGCTTGCCACAGTTTACTGTCTCCGTAAACCCTTTGACTACAGGACTTCTCCAGCGAGGGCAATGCAGACAAGTGACAAGTTCCCTCTATAGGGAGGAGTGTTTTGTTGGCAGAACTTGACTTCTCTGTTACTCTTCAGCATGAGATCATTATGCAGAGCACATAGTACGGGGATGCACTTTCCCCCCACAATACTGAGAATGAATCTCCCCAAATGAAAACCTGATTAAAATCATTTATTGATTTTCCATTGCCTTAAGAATAAAGTCCTAATTCCATTACCTATCATGCATCACTCTCTTTGGAGCCTTACCCCATCTCCCTATTGCTCTCCTACCTGCACCCTGCTTGCAGTGAGGCCTCCGACACCAGGTCATTGCTGCCATTGCTCGCTCTGTATTTCCATGCTCATATAGGCTACCCAAGGAGCACCTCAACTTCTTTCAAGGTAAATTCAGGGAGCACCTCCATGAGGTCTTTTTTTGGGGGAGGGGGATCACTGCTCTCCGGCGGTGGGAGTAGGAGGCCCAGCCCCACTGCTGGAATTGAACCTCCGTCCCAGTGGGCCGCAGTCCTGAGCACAACCGGGGCTCAGCCCTCCATGAGGTCTTTATGTCTCTTCTTCCATTAGCTAAAGTTGTCACCATCTCCTTTGTATTTCCAGTTCCACCATCTTCCAACAATTACTATATCTTTATTAAATTATTGGTGTGTCTTTCTATTACACTTGATTTTTTGAAAGAAAAAAAAGATGTTGTGTTTTATCTGTTCGTGTGTTACTAATACGTAGCACAGAGTGCCACTGCCATCGGGTCAACTCCACATCATATAAACCCTAAAGGACAGACTAGAATTGCTGCTTATGGTTTCTGAGCCTGTAAACCCTCATGGGAGCAGAACGTTTCATCTTTCTCCTGCATAGTAACTGGTGCATTTAAATTGCTGACATTCTCAGGAGTCCAAGGAGTAACCCCCTCTCCTACCAGGACTCCGTTAGCATATAGTAGGCATGCTTTTTAAAAAGTTTCATAATTGAATAAAGAAATAAGTCTATGCTTAACGCCTTTCTCCACCCCAACCTAAGGAACCAGCAAGGCCTATACAGAGCCTCCAAACAGTCAATCATTACATTTTTTATTATGACTTTATCAAAGCATGCTAAGCACTGGGCATTTTGTAACAGTTTTAATCAAATTCTAATTCAGAATTTCAAGGGCATAGCTAGGCAATGATGGTGTGCAAGGGAAGAGCAGCCAGAAAGCTTTGGCAGTTCACCATAGTGTGGGATATTCCAATAATCAAGAGCTGGATGGCATGGTGAGCTCCAGGAGGGAAGGGAAGAGGGAAAACTTTGTTTTCTTCTTTCTTGTTTTTTGTGTATATTAATATTATCTCTGCAAGTTTATCTAGATAAGGTAGGTGGTATAAACAATCTGGAGGAGAAAACAATAGGATTGTCTGTTCCTGGGGAGATGTGGGAGAGAGGCAGGTGGGGGTAAGGGGTTGGTGGTTTGGGAGGGTGGGTGATGAAGTGGGTGTGAACTAACCCAGGACATGAGGACAATAAGTGATTCAAAAACCGATGGGGAGGGTGTAGCAGACCTGGTGGGGCTTGAACAAAGGCAATGTAATTGAGAGGAATCACTGAAACCCAAATGAAGGCCAAACATGTTAGCGCAACAAGAGGAAAGCAAAAGGAAATAGAGGGAAGGACTAGGAGGCAAAGGGCCTTTATAGGGGTCTAAACACAGGCACGTGCATGTGCAAATGTATTTATGTGTGACAATGGAAAAATAAACCTGTGTGCATATATTTATAAGTTTAGTATTAAGGTAGAAGATGGGCATTGGGCCTTTACTCAAGCACTCCCTCAAAGCAAAAACACTTTGTTCTATTAAACTGGCATTCCATTATGCTCACCTTCTTAACATGATTCCTGCAGACAAATTTGTGTATAAACAAATGTGGTGAAGAAAGTTTATGGTGCCTGGCTATCAAAAGATAGACTATCTCAAGTGTAAAGGCTTGAAGATAAACAAGTGGCCATATAGTCGAGAAGCAACAAAGGAGAAGCACACCAGCCTGTATGATCACGTGGTGTCGATAGGATCAGGTTATCAGGTATCAAAGAACAAAAAAATCATATCATTGTGAATGTGGGGCAGTGTGGAATGGAGACCCAAAGTCCATCTGTAGGTAACTGGACATCCCCTTACAGAAGGGTCATGGGGAGGAGATGAGCCATTCAGGGTGCAGTATAGCAACAATGAAACATACAACTTTCCTCTAGTTCTTTAATTCTTCCTTCCCCACAATTCTACTTTACAAATCTGGCTAGACCAGAGGATGTACACTAGTAAAGTTAAGAAACACAGGGAATCCAAGACAGATAAAACCCTCAGGACCAATAATGAGAATAATGATACCAGTAAGTGTAAGGTGGGGTTGAAATGGGGGAATCAATCACAATGATTTACATATAGCCCCCTCCTTGGGGGACAAACAATAGAAAAATGGGTGAAGGGAGATGTTAGATGGTGTAGGACATGACAAAATAATAGTAATTTATAAATTATCGAGTTTGCTGGGAAGAGAGGGGGAAAATGAGCTGATACTAAAGGCTCAAATAGAAAGAAAATATTTTAAGAATGATGATGGCAACAAATGTGCAAATGTGCTTGACACAATGGATGTTTAGATGGATTGTGATGAGTTGTATGAGCCCCCAATAAAATTATTAATTAAAGAAAATAAAATTCAAAGTGTCATAAAGGGAAGCCAGGGATGGGTGGTTCAAAGCCTTGTAGTTGTTGACAAATAAAATAAAATTAGCCCCATGAACTGACCCCATGGTATTCTAGATCAGATGACAGCATATGTCCTGCTGGAAAAATAAGGAAACCCTGAGGAGGTAAAATATTTGTAATTATGTTCCCAACTCTCAGGTAGTCTTAGTTTAACACTCAACATTTGAACTCGTTTAACATTTACAAACTTTAAATTTGGTATTTTTTTCGCATTTAGATTATTTTCTTCTGAGTGTAAAAACATTGTGCTCATTGTTAAAATGTTGAAAATAGTTCTTGTTGATCATATATCGATGCCTATGTCTCCAACTTTTTGCAATCATTCTATATCGGCCTATACTGCTTGACTTTCTTAGTTCATTTTTATTTTTCCAACTAAAAGCAACCTGGACCTTCTTTAATTACTGTATTTCTCTATAGTATAATTATTACATGATGTACTATGTGTAGCATATAAATATATTATATATCATATAAGTGTATATTTAAATTTCCTAGGTATTTATCATTATTCTTGTTGCACTAGATGGTTATGTATAAAGCATTGTTGTCATTTCTAGTTTGAATTGTTTGAAGGTTTATAGAGTAGAACATTGGTTTTACCTTCAATAAATCATACACTCTTGGTTCAACTTATTCTTTGTAATTACACAAGATACCATGACTTTAAAAAAAAATCATGTTATTGGGGGCTCATACAACTCCTATTATGATCAATGCATACATTAATTGAATGCAGATCATATTTGTACATTTGTTGCCATCATCATTCTCCAAACATTCTCCTTCTACCTAGGCTCCCAGTACCAGCCCTCCACATTTCCCACCCTGCCCACTCCCCCTATGCCATGAACCCTTAGGTGCCATTACTTATCCTATGCACTCTTTATTGTCTATTTCCAGTTCTCTTTCTTTCTTTTCTTTTTTAATGGTTTTATTGGCAGATAATTTATATATCATACAATTGGACGGTCTGACACATGAAGAATTGTCCAATAATCATCTCAATGAATTTCACAACATTTCCTTTTTTCTTGTATGCATTGTTAGCTCCTCATTTCCCACCAACCTCCCCTGTCATGGCTCTAGTTAATTATGTATCCATTTACTATTTCTATAAATTTATGGAGTTCACAAATAGCAAACCATACCAAACAAAATTAAGAAATAAACAACAAAGAAATCAATCACAAGTAGAACTGAAAGAAAAACCTCTATAAAAAAGACAGCAGAAAATAATAAAATTAAATCAACTTCAAAATAAGACTGCACTATAGCACTGATGAAACATACAACTTTCCTCTAGTTCTTTAATGTTTCCTCCTCCCACTATCATGACCTCAGTTCTACCTTATAAATCTGCTAAGACCAGAGAGTGCACACTGTTATATATAAGAACCCGCAACAGAGGGAATTCAGGATGCATAAACCCCTCAGAGCCAACAATGATAATAGAGATACCAGGAGGATAAAGGAAAGGTGGGGGGAGAAAGGGGCAATCAATCATAATGGTCAACATATAACCCCTTCCTAGGGGATGAACAAAAAAGTGGGTCAAGAATGACAGAGGCCGTTGTAAGATATAAAAATAATAATCTATAACATATCAAGGATTCATGAAGGAGGGAGGGTTGGGAAGGGGAAGAAAATGAGGAGCTAATATCAAGGGCTCAAGTAGAAAGAAAATGCTTTGAAAATGATGGCAGCATATGTATAAATATGCTTAACACAATGGATGAACGTATGGATTGTGATGAGATATAAGTACCCCTATTAAAAGTATTTAATAAAAAAGAGAAAATGAGTCAAAAGGGAAATCAAATAATAAGGTGTTATATTTTGACCTAACACCACATACAGCCATATACAGCCTTGCAAAGAGCATTGTCCTAGACATCTTGAAGTCCTAGCAATACAAACTGAGTTTCTGAAGAGCCCACTTAGTATCCACAAAGATTATACATGTGAGCCGTAAATGTTTTACACCAAATTGTATGATAAGCTAGAGCAGGGGAGGACTAAAGTAAGAAATCCAAGTGTGGAATGAAAATAATGACGATGACCATGAGAGGACATCTCCAGTTGTTTTTTCAGTGATGTTCCTGTGTAGCTAGCTGAACCACAGGTTATCAGTGAAACATGAGGACGCTAACCCCTAGGTTGGTGGTTCTAATATATCACCTTTCTTCCCTATAGAAAAATGAAGCTGCCTGAGCCCATAATGATGGATTGTTTTGTAGCCCTCAAGAAACTGTTAAATATTTGGTCATTTATAAATTGGAATAACTCAAGGCAATGAGTTATAAATTGGAATGAAGGCAATGAGTTGGGGTTTTTGAGAGTTTTTTTTTTTCTGAACCTTAGGCTCATTTCAAATTTTTGTTAAATATCTATAATCCATTTCTGGCCTGTTTGGTTATTTTCCCTAGCTATCAATTGTTTTCATAACTTCTTTTTACTGCTTTCAGGTTTTACTCAGATTGTGTACCTTAAAAAAAATAAAATGGAAAGTCCATTGTTCATTGCCTATAAATAAGATAGAGTTCCTATCTGACATTTGCTAAGAGATAATCAATTTTTTTGGCATCATTGTCCTCTGGTGGTCGTGGGAGCTACCCAGCGCTGCTCCTGAGAGCTGCCACTGTATTTGAACCGCCAAACCCCGCAGTCCCACTTACGCCATCGGGGCTTAGCCCAATAGATAATTAATTTTATTCTTAGTTATCCTTAAAGAAATTTTATACACTTATATTGGTTTGATGAAGGTAGAAGTATTTCTTTCCAAAATATTGATCGTTATTGTTGTTAGATGCAATCCAGGTGGCTCAGACTGATAGCAGTCTTATCCATCCCAGAATGAAGCACTGTCAGTGCCTGCACTGTCCTGACTGAGCCCTTTCATTCAGTCACTGTGTCAATTCATCTTGTTGAAGGCCTTGTCCTTCTCCAAAGACTGGTCTCTCCTGACAATATGACCAAAACATATATGACAAAGTCTTACCACCCTTGCCTCAAAGGAGCATGGCACTCAGCATTCTCCTCCAGCACCACAATTCAAATGCATCCATTCTTCTCTAGTTTCTTTATTCACTGTCCCACTTCGACATACATAGGAGGCAATGGAGACTACCGTGACTTGGGTCAGGCCTACTTTAGTCCTAAAAGTAACATCCTTGCTGTTCAGTAGAATCTTTCAAAATTGCAATTTGAATGCAATTTTATGTTAACTGTAATATTTTCTAAATATCATGTGGTTATTTAAAAATACTTCTATTATCTTAAATTTTCACTTCTACTACAATTAAGCAGTTTTAAAGTACTTAAAGACATTAGCTATTTTGTATGATATTAAATTTTTATAAATTACTTAAATTTTTACACAAATGTGAGGAAATCTTGTTTAAGCTGAGTCAAAAAGTAAGGTATGATTTATAAGGGAGGATATAACATTGCAGAAAATTTTGGAATATTTATCTTCTGTCATGGTTTTGATTTTGGCTTCTAGAAATTTGAACCACTTGCTTCCTTAAAGGAAAGAGACTATTTCTGTGTGGCAGTTATGTATTTGTGATGTCAATTTTATGATTGGGATGTAGGGGTGGAGTCTGGCCTGTTAATTTGGAGATAGACAATGAGTAGCCAATGAAGCCTTTGTATGGACATGGCTTTCTCCTGAGAATTCTGGGAAGTCTCGTAGTATTTCCCAACTGGAGAAGGGAAACTTGACCCTCAGACTCTGAGAGATGAACTCCTGACAAGATGAGATGACAGCATGCTAATCCATCCTGATTTCTAGAGAATGGAGAAGCCGGAGGAGAAGTCACATGGGTTTGCCCTAATGGAACCAGACCTCGGAAGCCAGCTGGAAAAGCCACAGAGAGACCCTGCCAGTGCTGGGATGTTTCTATCACCAATGAATACTGCTGATGGACCTTGATCCCTAGAAATGAGGATCCCTGAGGGGACCCCTGCCAGCGCTGGGACCCTGCACTCACTGGCCTGTAACTTTGTGAGTTGGAAGGAGATTTTGTGGACTGGTATCAGACATATGGGCTAATATCAACTTATGACTTTAAACTGGACTGTGTTGGGGTGCTTTCTCAATGTTCCATTCCTCTGGTATATAAACCTTACTCTTATATACATATGCATGTCTATGAATTTGTTTCTCTGGTCTACCTGGACTAACACATTCTGTAAACAGTTACAATCTCAGAAATTGACCTAAGTATTGTACCCATCCTACAGGGTAGCTCTGAGTCAGAATGGAAGCAGTGGCAGTGAGTTTGGTTTGTTTTTTTGCATACAACTAGGGGGGAAGCAAAGAATTGGCAGATGGCTGGAAGTGGCAGGTTGTGGCACTCTGTTCTTGAGTAGATTACCAAGAAAAATCGAATGTCAAAACATTTCTAATTGTCTGTAAACTGTTTGGGAACCATTGGGCATTGGATATAAGTAGTAGATGTAATGGTTGTCTCTGAGTAATGTCTGCAGGCATCTTTATCTCCCCACTTCATCATACTTAAGCATTTTCAAAGGAATATCTGGGAAAGAATGATCAGAGACATGCTCACAGTACTTAGTACATAGATGTTTATCTCAGAATAATTTAAAATTCTCAGAAAGGTGAAAATCATGTGAATGTTCAAAGTAGGATACTGATAACCTATAAATCAACTATGGTATATCCATAAAATGGAATATTAAATCGTCAAAAGCTTATAGATGATATTCAACAACATGAACATGCACATGATACACTAAAGAAAGATTTAGGCTTTTAAGCACTATGTAAATATTTAAACATGGTAATATTACCTAATGTCATCTTAAATTCCAAAAGCCCATATGACAACTGTGTTAGTCCGGATAGACTAGAGGAACAAAATTTCAGAGACACGCATATAGGTATAAGGAAAAGGTTTATATACAAAAGGAATGGGACATGGAGAAAGCATCCCAGCCCAGTCCAGTTCAAAGTCATAAGTCTGGTATTAACCCATATGCCCGAAATCAGTCTATAAAGTCTTCTTCCGTCTCAGGAAGTCACAGATCAGTGGGTGCAGAATTCTGGCACTGGCAGGGGTCTCCCCAAGGCTCCTCGCTTCCAGGGCTCAAGTCCATCAACAGCATGCCACTCCAGCTTTAGAGGTCCGGCTCCTTCGGAGCAAAGCTGTGTGGTCTCTCCACCGGCTCTTCCAGCTTCTCAGACATTGCCAGCTTGTCTGTGATTAATCGTCTCTGAAACTAACTCCCAACAACTGGGGAAGAGAGCTTCTCATCTTCACGAGGGAAATACCGCGAGATTTCCCAGGAGTCTCAGGAGAAAGCCATGCCCACACAGAGGCCTCATCAGCTACTCAATGGCTATCTCCTGATTAACAGGCCAGACTCCACCCCTACATTTTCAATTATAAAATTAACATAAGCACATGACTGCCACAACAGCTGTTTAAAATGTTTACTTCTGGGTTGTTGGGTTCTAGATGATTCTTGGCACTTTATTCTATCCTCAAATTTCTTTTACTTATTTAATAAAAATCCCCTTTTTAAAATTAACGTATAATGCTTCAATGGGATGTGTGAACATATTTTTATAGTACAGAATAACCGTGGTTTGGAAATAGTTATGTCACTTGATTATCGTAGCCAGTAGCCTTATACTGCAGACAGTAGTTCTTACATTTCTGCTGAAACTCTGAAGTGCTACACTAAAAGAGAGAAAAGAATTATGGGTGGGGAGCCTCAGAATTGAGTCACACCTAAATAAGGTGACTTATTTAAGGGAGAAAAATAAATTTTATGATTGTTTTGGTTAATTTTTATTAGGGAAACAGGATAATGCCTATGGCAGTCATATACTCATGTGTCAATTTCATGATTGGGAATGTAGGGGTGGAGTCTAGCTGTCAATCTGAAGATAGCCAATGAGACCTCTGTGTGGGCATGGCTTTCTCTGGGAATTCTGGAAAGTCTTGCAATATTTCCCTCGTGAAGATGAGAGACCATCTCCCCAGTTGTTGGGGGATGCTTGACTGACAAGACAAGATGGCAGCATCCTAGGAACTGGAGGAGCCAGAGGAGAAGCCACATGGTCTTACCTTAATGGAAC
>PVJH01032563.1:0-22523 GCA_004026705.1 Nesogale talazaci | reverse complement strand
GCCCTGGTCTCCAGCATTCAGAATCCCTGCGTCGTGAGCAGCCCCCCTTAGGGGTCTGTCTGTCCGAAGCTGAAGCGTGTGTCTGTGCTCCCCCCTCCCCCCACCTTGTTGGTTGGCCAGATACCTCCCATTTCCCAAGTGGTGTCCGTCCAGGGGGTGAGTGTTCAGGCTCCAGTCACTGTTTTACTTAGGACAGAGGGCCAAGCACAGATGGCCTCCAGGAGAAAACCGTCTTCTGTCTCTGACCTGAGCACCTGGGAGGGTGTTGAGAAAGCCCTCACTGCCATCTCCCAGATTCACAACGTCTTTGCTCAGAGCCCCAGGTTGTCCAAGTCCCTCCCGAGAGGCAAAGCGAGCTCTGCCCTCCCGCAAGGAAGCAGCACCACCCTGATGGGAAGGCAGACATGGGGGTGGGGGGTAGGGGGGACAGTTCCTCGGGAATCTGATCTGCGAAGAAATGCCTCTGGCCCCGGCGGGCCGCCCCGGAGTCCCCTGGGGCGTGTCCTCAACCAGCTGGACGTGGTCACTGTTCTCGGCCCCATCCTGCTTTGCTTGTACCCGTGGATCCTCGGGGTGGGGTGGGTTAATTTCGCCTCTCAGAGTGCACTGCACACCAACCGTGTCAGCCTGGGAGCCCCTCTGGGCTGGGTTTGTATTAAGACAGGGTGGATTTTCTAATCAGCGGCAAGCACCCCCTTCCTTTCCCTTCCTCCCATGGATGTAATCAAAGGGGCGGGCACACACATGGGAGATGACCTCGCAGGAGACTTCTGTACTCACATTTTAATAAACCTGTGCCTGCAACAAAACTGTGTCTCTCCCGGTGGATTTCAAGCAGGGTTCCCTGGAGCAGACGGCCACTCACGGGCTGGAAGCATCAGTAGGTGCTGACATATGTACATACATGCTACTTTGACCAGAACTGTGGTTCCCTGGAAAGATGACCCAGCTTCCCACGGGGGTGGTTTTCACCGAGGTGAACGTCACCGGCCATAAATGGTGTCCTTAGGAACAGCTTCGTTCCGTTTCCAGCATTGTGCAGCTGCCACCGCTGCCCAGTTCCAAAGCCTTTCACCACCTCAAAGGAACATGCTTGGGTTGGGGCTTTTCTTGAAGGGCAGGGTGGGGACGAGGACCTGAGCAACCCCACACTTGCCGTTCCAGCGTGTTCACAATGGCAGCGTGGTCACCTTGGCAGCCACTACCGCTGTCCCGGCTGCTGCACCTCACGTGAGAAGAGCTCTTCAAGTGGCTCCCGCCCGTCCGTCAGGAACAGTTGAGTCAACTACTCGGCGACAGATGAGAGAAGAGCCCATAGGGTTTTGCAGACCATGACTGGTGCACAGGATCACCGAGTCTGGGCACCACAGAGCGATCCATGGGTGAACCCTGCAGACTTCCCCATTACTAGTCGTGCCTCTCAGCCCCCCCCTCCACCCCCACCAATCAAGTTTGGTCTCCAGCCATGGGCCTGTTCCAGATAGTTCATGTAGGTGGATCCTACACGATTTGCCCTGTTTTGCCTGACTCACTGTTACCCCTCGTAAGGAGAAAGATGGAGGCTTCCTACACCCACGAGGCTGTGCAGAATCCCAAAGGGGCGGCTCTCTGCTCTGAGGGTCGCTGTGAGTCCAAATGGACCCTGGAGCAGTGGGGAGGCTTTGCAAGTTGAGCAGTGTTGGAGCAGCCAGGAGAACGCCAGTTCTTCCTGTTTGTGCCCATTGTAAAGAAAGGATTCGACAATGTGGGAATTAGGTCATCAGCATCTCACCCAGGCGAAGTTTTGCTGGAGAGAGGCCGTGAGCCATTGCCAAGAAGATGCCGGCAGGGAACTGGGAGACCTAAGCCGGACTGAGAAGGATGTCGATCCCAGGAATAACGTGGCTGGGGTCCGAGGAACCTGGGCTGGAAGCGGAGGACACAGAGAGCTTGCTGTTTGATTGCCATTGTGAAGATGTGACCCTGTGAGGATCAGAGAAGAGTTCTGGAAACCATGGGGATCGGTGGCAATTTCAGAGCCTTTCCTTGTGGTCTTGTGGAGCGTGTCCAAAGTCCCGGTGGCAGTCTGAACAAAATGGGCTGTTTCATGTTTTGGAGTTAGGTAAAGCGTGTGCAAGGTTTTGTATCCTTTCGTTCAGTAGTATGCTGATGGAAGAAGCTTGGGTGATTCATACAGTCCACTGTCTGAAGAATGTGGTGTCAAGGCTGCACAAAAGTAAAGTAAAACACAGCTTCATTTAATGAGCGGAGGGCTGGAAACTGTTGCGGGTCGAAAGATGACAGCCTTGAGAAGAGCGTAAGAGTTTGATCTCTTGACCTCTGCTTCCGTGATGATTGATGGTGGATCCAGGAAAGAGGAAAACCCTGACAATTTCACTGCTTTCTCCATTTCTCGTGAGGTGACCTGTGGTCCCGTTGCAAGGACCGTGGTCTTTACAGTGAGTTGTCATCCACACTCAACCAGACACAACAGAAGGAAGCACTGCTCGGCCCCGTGCTCCCCCCAAAATGCTTAGAGCCCACTGTGGCAGTCACTGTGCCTGGCATCTTGTTGAGTCTCTGTCTTCTAGATTTTTGCTGTCATTCCGCACTACCAAGCTTGAGGTCCTTCTCCAGGGACTGATCTATTAACATGCTTGAAGTCCTGTCTGTACCTCTTCTAGGACAGATTTGTTTGTTCTGGCAGCCCAAAGTGTCGAATGGCCTTTGCCATCATCATCATTCTAATGGCAGGGAACAGGAAGTGTTAGGAGATGCTCACTGGATGTGAGAAACCCTAGGATTCTGCAGAGGCTGAGCAGCCTGGCATGTTGCTCTTTCAATCATTCTCACTCAGGAGGCTTGTCCATTCATTCATAAGCGAGTTTCGGCTCTGAAAGGATGGCCTGCTCCCCACAAAGCATTGGGTGGTGCCATTCAGGTACACACACGTGAGGCTTCAGACGGCATGTGGCAAAATAGAAGAAAAAGATAATGCCATTTCCCCAGAGACTTTGTGACGCTTCCCCCCTACCCCCATGAGGGGTTTTAAAAGCCAACCCTTCACCCAGTGCTGCACCCCTGTCAACAGTCTCCCGGAGCTCCACAGCTCAAAGAAGCCTCAGTGGTTTTGAACCCCTCAGCCACTGCTCAACACGATGCCCTGACAGCCCAGGAAGTCGTCCAGGAAGACGTCAGTTGGGGGAACCCCCTGAGGACCCTGCACCCTCCCCTGTTGGCTGGAGTCGGCTTGATGGTGCACCAAGGGCAGCAGCAAAACGGTTTGCCTCCTATTCAGACCAAAAATTAGACTTCTGAAAGAATGTGAGTTTGAGTCTCATGAGTTACATGGCAGGCTCGACCTTCCCAGTAGAAGACATGACTCATGAGCTGAAGTTGTCAAGTTTCAGTCAAAATGTGTTGAGATAAGATAAAAACGCTCTATCAAAGCAAGTTGGCGAAAGCACTGAAAATAATGGCTCACTGTTCTGAATCTGAGGAGCACAACATAGGGCAATACTGCAGAGACAAGGGCATTTATTTTGAGTTATTACCGGCTGTTCATAGAATCTTTTTGCTGAACTTCCCCGGGCAGGGAGGGTGTAAATGACTCCAAGAGTGGGACATCAGATCCACTGAAAACAGTGGCTGCTGGATGCTGCTTCCCGCGAAGTGCAGGTGGACATACCTGACAGTGCCCCCAAGAGGACTGGCCTTTCCCCGCACAGGAGTGTTCAGCACACTGTGCGCAGAAGAGACACTGCCTTTGTCTCCAGCACGTCTGCCTTCTAGCACCGCACAACTCACCCGTGTGCTCTGGCCACATCTTGAGGAGCTCGCTCATCAGAGACTCTGGTGACATGGCGTCACAGTTAGACTGCTGACCACAAGGTTGACAGTTTGAACCCGCGAACCGCTCCTTGTGAGAAAGGCGAGGCTGGAGCCATCTGAAGCAGTTCTGCGCAGCCTCTAGGCTTGCCGTGAGTGGGAGTCATCTCGATGAGTGTGGGTTTTCTTGTTTCATGTTTTTGGTTTACATAGCTCTTTGACAATGCAATTTCCAATAATATTTTACCCTGGGGTCTAATAGCCTACCTAGATGTCTAACATACTTCTGCAGTTTTCTCGGGTATATATTTTTTATAAGTGTGATGATATTCAACTCCTCCCCCCCTCAAAATAATGCTAACCCTTAGAGTCGTGTGTCCAGAGAAAAGTTTTTAAAAAATGCTCAACTGCCATGTTTCTGCTGCTTCTGAGCAGTGTAGCGGGGAGCAGTGGTGACTCCCTGGTAAGGCGACATTCTGGGGTGAGCACAGGAGAGAAAGAGGTGACATAACCTTCCCGTCTGTTAATGAAGAGTGCTGGCACACTGCCGAGGAAAGCAAAAGACCGGGCGCCCTGGAGTCAGCCCCCCATCAGAGCGGACAGAACAGAATTGCCCCGCAGGGGCTCAGAGGCTGTCTGCCACCTTACAGGGGCTGGCTGTCTCAATCTTCTCAGCCCTGAACCACTGCCTTAGGGCATGTATGTAGCTGAGCACTTAACCCTGTGCCATCAAAGATGCTTTTACAACAGAATAATGAGTGGGGCACGTGGCTCAGCAATTTACATTCCTTGAAGGGTTGCTTCTGCTTCGTTGTAAAACGTCTGTATTTAAAATATGTCCTTTGCAAACATTTCCATGCAAGAGTGCAGAAGTTGAGCGGAATGCTCGGGAAAGTTCCTGTAAGGACAGGCCGCAGGCTGCAGTGCAGGTGTGGACTCTGCCCTCCGCCTCCCCTGCTTCTCTTTGCTTCTCTCACTGATGTTTCTTCCCAACCCTTCTCATGGCACAGCCTCAGCATGAAGTCAGCCGGTCATTCAGAACACTGACAGCTCGCTTCCTGGGCTCAGAATGGCAGAGGCAGTTGATAAAGTGACCAGACGTCCGCGGGACAGTTCTGATTTTAAACAAATTTTCCAGTGCCCCGTGGCGTTATAAAAAAGTCCGGATTTTTGGAAAGAATGCCTAACAAGCTAGGGAATGTAGGGAGGACGGGAAGGGAATATACACCCCCACCACCCTGGTCAATGGGGTCCTGCTTTACCAATGTTAAAATCTTGTCACTGGAGTACGCATGGGGAAGTTGCTCGCTGCTCCACACTATGTCCTTGGGTCTACAGTTCCCAGAACCCTTTGTGCCGGACACCATCTTGTGGGAACAGAGCATGCACAGAACAGAAGTTCCCAGAATTCCTCACACACCCTTCCAAGGAGAGTAAACAAACAAACAACGCGTTGCTGTCTGGTTGTTTCTAACTCACAGCGACCCTATAGGACAGAGTAGAACTCTCTTGTGGGTTTCTGAGACTAAATCTTTCCAGGAGTAGGAAGT
This sequence comes from Nesogale talazaci, assembly GCA_004026705.1. Taxonomy (NCBI): domain Eukaryota; kingdom Metazoa; phylum Chordata; class Mammalia; order Afrosoricida; family Tenrecidae; genus Nesogale; species Nesogale talazaci. The sequence goes on along the minus strand of PVJH01032563.1, from coordinate 17,166 downwards.
CTTGGGTTCTCCCACCGAGCTGCGGCTGCTTTTGAACTGCTGACCTTGCAGTGAGCAACCCCACAGATGACCCCTCCACCACCAGAGCTCCTTCACATCGCCTGCTAAGACACCCTTGAGGCCTCTGAGCACCGGTGCTCAAGGAAGCCACCCTCTTGGCCTCAATAACCTTCACGAAGCTCCCCAGCGTGACCTCTAGCTCTGACCAGAAGATGAGACCCTGACCCCTGGAACTAGTCTCTGAGAGAGCTTCAAAAGAGCTCTCGTGGAAATTAACACGTTTCTCTTACCTGCCCCTGTTCTGCAGCCCGTGGCACACACTGCCTGTGCCACAGCTAGGCTTGTGGGTCTAGGACAGGGAGCTGGAGCCTGCCTGCCAGCTTTTAACAGCAGGACACCTGCCATTTTCTGTGTTTCAAGATATGAAAGGAGCATTGCCTTTGCTTCGGAGCTGCAGTTGACCGGGGCCGGTGCAGGGGGGTGGGAGGGGGGGGAGCTGCCGAACGCTTGGAGCGAAAGATCAAAGAAGACTCTCGCCCACTTCCTGGAGTCCCTTAGAGCTTCCTGTGCTTGGAGGGCTTCTGGGGAGAGCGTCACTCCTGACCTGTAGACCACCGAGAGGCAAACAATACTCCCCTTGGGCATGGCATCAAACAAGGAAAGATGGAGACAAGCGCCCCCTCAGCAGGAGCTCATCAGCTGTGTTAGCACCTTCTGGAAAGTGGGAGTGGGGTGGGGTGGGCGAATGGCAGCAGTTAGGGCGCCACTTCTACCCCTTGCTCGATGCCTGACCTTCCTGAATCCCTGTCTGGGCCCATGCCTCCTGAGCGGGCCGCCCTTGGAGTTCCACAAAAGGGGCCCCCACCTCAGCCCTGGCTGTGCCCCTCCCCGTTTGATCTGGCCACACCCTGTCCCGCACAGGCAGTCCTGGCTGCCCTTGGAGCCCACGGGTCCTTCCCAGCCCATTCTGCCAGGGCCTGCCAGGCAGTAGGCCTGGAGGGTGGAGGACTGGGGGCTTCAGGAAGGACCACATTTGGGGAGCAGACTCAAGGCGGCTGTACATGGGGTCCACCCACAGGGGTTTGGTGGGGAGGCAGTGTGGTCTGGGAACTGATTCCCCGAGTCTACCCCATCCTGGCGGAGAACTATGAGGAATCTGACAACCCTTACTGCAAACGGGGCCTTGAAGGTCATCGGGGAAACACATTTGCCAAGGTCAGAGGCTTGCTGCTTCACACACATTTGTCAAGTTCTTTCCTGACACTTGCCTGCACTTAAGCCTGGTTGCAAATCTAGTGCCAGTTGTCTTTTCATGCGCACTCTGCCTCTCATCACCTGAAGGACTTGGTGTGCGAAATTCCAGCAAAGCGAAATGCCATCTCACCAAGTTCCCGGACTGTGCAAGACCCGGTCGGCCTCATTGGCACAACATCTCTACCCCCTGCCCACCTACCCGCTCTCTGTAAACCGTCCAGTGTTGACTTGGAATTCCACAATAGCTCCACTCGATCTCAAGTGCAGAGTCATCCCAGAATGCAAGCAGAAAAGCCAGCACCCTGAGCCCTGCAGCCCCTTTCCTCTCCCCTCGACACCCTTCTCACTGGGTGCCAATTCTATTTCGTTTGACCCCTGGTGATGGTGGTGGTGGTGGGGGGGGAACTGTTGTTTGTGCCTCAGCCCTTTCTCCAATGTCTTCGGGGGCCCTGGGGCTTCTTTAAGCCTTCCTGCTCTCCTTTGGCAGAGTCCTTTACAGCGTCATCGTGTGTGGAGGGGCAGGGGTTCTTGTGTGTGAGAGCAGGGCCCGCTCCTCTGTTGTCAGCTGCCACTGACCTTGAAGGCTGGTGGAGGGAGGAGGGTCCGTTCTCCAGAGAGCCTTGCAGCGATGGGAAGGGTGCGCAGATAAGCAGGAGGCGGAGGCTGGGCTTCCTATCTGCCATGGTCGGCTGCTCGGGGTCCAGTGGTCGGCAGAGAGTCAGAAAAGGCAAGAGCCTCTGTGCTTGAAAGACTGATGCGTCCGTCTCGGGAGCAACAGACAGGGATGTGGGTAGAGGACAAGGACGGGGATGCCCAGCTCAATACATACGTACTCACACACACTGTACATCAAGACCTAAATAGTTGTGTAGAATGCTTAAGAACTCGAGGGAGCGTGCATCTAGTGTGTCAACTCCGAGACGGAAGCCACAGTTTGACTTGGTATTTGTCTGTTACATCCTTTCCATCGAGGTGGAAGATAAAACCCGGCCACCAGTGGAGAGGCGGCATCTGTCCAGGAGCGTTCTGGAAATGGAGAGAGAAGCCCAGGTGGTCCTCCTGCTTTCTCTGATTGGGACTCCTTCAGACCAGTGCTTCCTCACTCGCTCTTCCTCCACGGAAGCTGCTGACCCACGGCATCTGGGGCGTCTTGAAGTTCAGCAGGGACCCAAGCCTCAGAGTCCAGGGTGAAGGGCTGTTGTTTTCAGGAGGGTGGGGACGGTGGGAGGACTCCTCATGGCACAGAGGTTAAAGTGCTCACCTTTGGACCCAGGAGCCAGATGAGGCAGTCTGCTTCCATCCAGATCTCCAGCTGGTGGGAGGCGGGGGGAACCTTCTCAGAGGACGCTGCCCTGTCTTACAGGGCATCAGGATGGAACAGGTGACCATGGGTCTGTTTGGGATTTGTGCTTGTGGACAGCACACAGGTGGTCTCCATGGCCTGCAGCCAGCTCTGAGTCTAGTAGCCGATGGAAACGTCAGAGTCCACGCCCAGGGTTGCAGTGAAGCAGTTAGACACCCACAGGGGGCGTTGGTATAGTTCCTCATCACCTTTCCCTTGGGAGAAGAAAGAAGAAAATGGAATACATTTGCTTGTGTGTACAGCTTAGGTTATGCCGACAACGATGCAGCACACACGGTTACAACATTTCCACTCCAGTCCCAAATAAGAAGCTGTTAAAATGACTCAGCTGGTTTCCATTGGAAATGTTTATTTGTTTGTTTCAATGTCCATGAGTTCCAGGGCAACCCTGAGAATCCCTGAACAAGCAGATGTTTACGGGAGAAAGCACTTCAAAGTCACAAAATAATCTTAAGTGACATTCATCCCATGTCAAACACTCACGAACTTTGAAGACTCTTGTTGTCTTACTGGAACACTGTATTGCGAACTCGATGTTAAAAACAATTTGGGGAGATACTTATCGGGAGCAGTCATTTGAGACGTTTCAGATGGAAGATTTAATGTCATCGTATGGGACCACAGCATGGCCAAGCTGGCAAAGGCTGGATTGAGATAGTTACTGATTATCGGCCAGGTGGACACAAAGCCTGGCCTTCACATTCCTTTGCTCAGTCCATCAATTTGATACCTGATTAAGAAGCAGGGCATTTTGTTGGAGGAGATGGAAAGCTGGATGAAGCAGGAAGTCAGTCATGGATGACAAGGAGGGAGAAGCATGTATCGAGCACCTCCTGTTTACCCGACGGCGCGACGGGTCCTTTCAAACGAACCCTCCAAGAACCTCCAGTGTCCTGGCAATCCTATTTGGGGGTTGCAGACTGGATTTGTCCTCCCTGCGGGGTCCAGTGGCTGCTTTCTCCTGAGGTCCTTCTGGCGTCTTCTAAGCTCTAAACTTCTGGCTAGTAGCCCTGCCCGGAACTGCTTGCTCTACCCTGGGACTCCAGGGTAAGGAGAGCCCTGGTGTTTATTGTAGCAGTTACGCATTGGCCCCCTATTCCCAAGGTCAGCAGTTCAACCCACCAGCCAGCTCTGAGGGAGGAAGGCTGCACTTGCTACTCCTGCCAAGGGCTCCAGCTCAGAAACTCACAGGGGCAAGTTCTGCCCCAGCCTATGGGGTCCCTATGAGTCGGCACCAACCCAATGGCAGTGAGTTGGGGGTTTTCTTTGGGGTTTTCACCCATTATTTAATTAGGACCTCTGGTGCCTGATTGGTGAAGCATTTGACTTCTTACTGAGTGGTGGTGGGTTCAAACCCATGAGGCTCTCATAAAGATGAGAGTCCTGCCCGGTCCTGCTGGATCTACATGAGTTGGGACCGTGTATGAATTTCCTCCAGTTCTTGCCTCAGAAAGGGCCTGGGGACGATGCCATCTGAAAAAGAAAATGTGATCCACAAGCCTGTGTCGTAAACACACAAAAGAAGTAGAGGAGGAGGAAAGCTCAGGCTTAAAGCAGGTTGAAGGTCTGTGAGTTTCTGACCGATGATGACCCTGAGCTTGGCCAGGGGCAGAGAGAGATGCTGCCCAACCCCCACATCCTATGTGTTTGTTCAGCCCAGGTGGGCCCTGGTAGCATGGGAGGGCCTGGGGAAGGCTCGGTTTGTGCCTAGACCTTGGAGTCGGCCCAGGGAGGGTGGAACGTTATCAGTAACAACCACGACAGGAGGACGGGCTGCCTTGTCCTCAAAGACTTAGAAAGCCCCTGGGCTCCTGGGCCTGACTGATAGTCCATCCAGTGATTACAGGGCCCTCTATCTCAGAGGTACAGCTTCTCCTAATTTCAACGAATGTGCCCCAAACACTGGCTTTGTGGACGCCTCCTGTTGGTCAAGCCTGTATTCTCAGCAGTGAGTGAAATGCCTAAAGCCTTCTTTTTAATGGGAACTTGCTGTCATTGCATTGACCACAGTGGAGACCAGAGCAAGGCTTGTCTTCCCGCCTCACTGCCTTAGCCCTGCGTGCTGCCTGACTTAGGGAGTGTTCTCAGGAGGTGTCTGGGATTAGAGGAGCCCCATTTTTAGAAGTGTCCATCTGGTGTGTCAGCGCTGTCTTGCCCACACCTGACTCAATATTTCAACAACACTGCTATAAAGCATCAAGAAGCCCTGGTGGCACTGTGGAGTAAGTATTTTGTGGGTGCTTCCAAACTAGCCAGTAGCTCTTCAGGAGGAAAAGGGGGCCGTCCGCTTCTGTCAAGACGGACAATCCTAGAAACCCCAAGAAGCTGCTTTTCTCGCCCTGTGGGGTCACTCTACAGGTCACTTTTCCCTACAGTAAGACTCAGCCACATATTATCAATGCTTTAAAAAATTGTTCAAGTTAGTCTTTGTGGGAACATCTTTCCACTCATCTTTTTTTTTTTCAGATTACGTGCTATTCATTTACGTGATTAATTGCAGTCACACAGATGTGTAATACAGAGATATCTGCACTTTATCTAACATAAGTAGATTAGGAGCAAAAAAAACTGATAAATGCAGCCAGTTAGAGGCCAGATCGGAGGGTAAGTCAAAGGTACTGTTACAAAATCAGGCGGCATCGAGTCGGTTCCAAGTCGAAGCCAAGCCACCTGGCCCTGTGCCAGCCTCGCCATTTTGTTATCTGAGCCCATGGTCGCAGGCAGTGCCTCAATCTACTTCCTGGTGGGTCCTCCTCTTTTTCAGCGCCCTTCTACTTTACAAAGCATGATTTACTTTTCCAGGAAATGCTCTCTTCTGACAGCTGTGGCAGTCTATGTGCTTGATGTCAGTTTCATGATTGGAAGTCTAGGGGTGGAGTCTAGCCTGTTAATCTGCAGAAAGCTATTAAGTAGCCAATGAGGCCTCTGTGTGGGCATGGCTTTCTCTGAAAATTCTGGGAAATCTCAAGTTATTTCCCTCATGGAGATGAGAGGCCATCTCCCAGTTGTTGGGAGTCAGTCGCTGAGACGACGACAAACTACAGAAAAGCCAAGATGGCAGCGTCTGAGGAGCTGGAGGAGCCGGAGGAGAAGCCACATGGCCTTACTCTGATGGAGCCAGACCTCTGAAGCTGGGGAGATGACGTGGAGACCCCTGCCAGCGCTGAGTTGCTTCTACCACCACTGGGTGTAGTTATGGACCCTGAGCCCTGGAAGTGAGGAGCCATGGGGAGACCCCTGCCAGTGCAGGACTCTGCACCCACTGACCTGTGACTTTGTGAGTTGGGAGGAGACTTTATAGACTGGTATCAGGCATATGGGCTAATATCAGACTTACAACTTTTGGCTGGACTGGGTTGGGATGCTTTCTCAATGTTCTATTCCTCTTGTATATAAAGCTTCCCCTTATATCCACATGTGTGTCTATGAATTTGTTTCTCTAGTCTACCCGGACTCACACAATGTCCCAAGTACATGAGAGGGGATCTCTCATCTCTACTTCTCAGCTTCCCTCCTCTAAGGCAGGTCTGGCAGTTCTTTTGGCAGCACTCTGAATATTCTTCGCCAGCACCATCATTCAAACGCACCAATTCCTCTTTGGTTCTCCTTAGGCAATGTTCAATTTCACACGCATATGAGGCAATTGAAAATATCATGGCCTGGATCCAATACACTTTAGTCCTCAAAGAGACATCTTTGCTCTGCAACACTTTACAGAAGTCTTGTATAGAAGGCTCACCCAATGTAATGCGTTGCTTGTTCTCTTAACCGCTGCTTCCTTGAGCATTGGTTGTGGATGGTAAGCAAGATCAAACTCATGGCCCCATCCACCTTTTCTCTGTTTATCATGAACTGAGTTATTGGTGAGGTTGGGAGGGTCTTTGATTTCTTTCTATTGAGCTGTAATCCACACTAAAGGCTGCCATCCTGGAGCTTCATCAGCAAGCTTCAACCCCCTTACAGCACGCAAACGTGTAGATAGAAGTCTATCATGTCTACACTTCACTTCTTGACTGTCTGACATTTACATGTATATAAATTATAACATTTTTTATATATGTCTTATCATTTACACATGTAACTTTTAAATGATTAAAAGACAGCATCCTTATTAGCTAACTATTTGGGTGAGGGGGTGGTCTCCAATACTTGAATGGGTCCTCAGGAGAAACTTTGTGATTGTGGAAAATAATACAGACACAGTGGGGTACAGGGGCTCCTCATCTCTATGCCAGGACTGAGAGAAAGAGAATGTATCTTCCAATGGGCATATATATTGGGGCTTTCAGATCTTTCATAAGTCATGCATGTCATACAGCTAACATTTTTTCATGGTTAATGGGTTATATCATAAATGAATAACATAACAGACAAGTAATGAAGTGAGTCATCATTTTGACCTAGTGCTAGTTGACTTCAATTGCCCCCCCACCCCCAAAACCTCCCCAGGGGGCTGCTATCTCTGACCAATATCAGTAAGAGATGTCAAAACAGAGTTTTCTACATTTTGCAGTGGGTTGGCTATAGAACCCGATTGCTCTAATCTACAGGGAACCTTCAGGCTTTGTGAAGTAGCCAGACACACTAATGGTTCAGCTTACATGGTATCTCCTTTCAGGCAGTTCCTCAATGGAGAGCTTTGGGGGGGGGGGCACATTATTGGACCTGGAGGATGTTGCGATAGTTAAGATTTATTGTGCCAACCTGGTTGATAATCCCATGTGGGATTAATTGAAGGCAGTTTAGTTGGAGGGCAGAGAGATAAATGGCTTGACAAGCCTCACCTTTCTGGTTCTCTGGTCTGTTGTTCTCTGTCAGACCAGCTATGAGGCTGCCTGTGGCGGTCATGTGCTTCTGTTAATTTTATGATTGAGATGTAGGGGTGGAGTCTATCCTGTTAATCTGGAGATAGCCATTGAGTAGCCAATGAAGCCTCTGTGTGGACATGGCTTTCTCCTGAGACTTCTGGGAAATTTGGCGATGTTTCCCTTGTGAAGATGAGAAGCCATCTCCCCAGTTGTTGAGAGTTAGTCTCAGAGACAAGGTACTACGGACAAGACAAGATGGCAGCTTCCGAGAAACTGAAGGAGCCGGAGGAGAAGCCACATGGCCTTACCCTGATAGAACCAGACCTCTGGACCTGGAGAAGCTATGTGGAGACCCCTGCCAGTGCTGAGTTGCCTCTACCACCACTGGATGCTGTTGATGGACCCTGAGCCTAGAAGTAAGAAGTCATGGGGAGACTGCTGCCAGTGCCAGGACTCTGCACCCACTGGCCTGTGACTTCGTGAGTTGGAAGGAGACTATAGATTGATATCGGACATATGGGGCTAATATCAGACTTATGACTTTATATTGGACTGGGCTGGGATGATTTCTCAATGTCCCACTCCCCTTGTATATAAACCTTTTCCTTATATCCATATATATATGTCTATGAAATTTGTTCCTCTTTTCTACCCGGACTAACACACAGCCTTAGCTGGTTCTCTGTCTCTGCTGGCAAGGCTCACTTCCTGCAAGATATCTCTGAGGAGAAGCCACATAAAGTGACCAGATTTTAACATTGGTAAATTGGGATACCATTGACTAGTGGGGGGTCAGGAGGAGAGGGGTATATTCCCTTCCCGTTCTCCTGCCATCCCCTTGCTTTTTGTGCAGTCTTTCCAAAAAACCAGGACTTTTTAAAAACACTCTGGGATGTGGGAAAAATGGTTTAAATCAGGACTGTCCTGCCAAAAGCAGGACGTCTGGTCACTTTACACATGGACCTACTCTGATGTAGGCCTAAGAGCTGGAGAAGCCACTTGGCGACTCCTGCCAGTGCTGAGATACTTACACTGCCCTGGATCCAGAGACGTTCACCCACTGGTCACCCACTGTGATTCTCCCGTGTTTGGCGCCACTGTGTGTGTTTTGTGAGTCCGAGGAGGACCTTGTAGACTGGTGTTAACCATGTGGGCTAAATCAGACTTATGGGCTTAGACTGACTGGGTTATTCATATATAATTTTCTGTGGATTTGTTTCTCTAGTCTACCCAGACTAACACAAACATGTATTTGAAAACATTTCTGTCTCAGACCAATGGAGATCTTTCTCAAAATGGGGCTAATTTTCCATGCCCATGACTGTGAGTGTCGAAATAAGACCAAGCACACTCGTCCATGTCCTCAGTTTACCACAGCTGACATTTCACATGTAGGACCAGAGCGAAGATATCAACTGTCCAACCACATTGACCATTATGCGCTACATCTGGCATCAATGAACACTGAGGTCAGAGGTGAGAATCGTGTTGATGGTTCAGATTATGGGTCCCTGTGGCTGACCCATGATTATCAATCATTTGACGTAGTTATCCTTCTATTTGTGATCTCGTCACCCTTCCATTTTCTCATAATGCCTTGGGACCGAGCCATGCCACTGAGTGAGGAGGAGGGGGCGTAGTGGCCGCCAGCTGAGATGCAAGCCATAAGAGCAGCCGCTGGAAGCCACCAGTGACTCTGGGAGACAGATGAGGCTTTCTGCTCTCATGAAGAGTGGCAGTCTATAGAACCCTCTCTCTTCTTTCGTATCTCTCTCTATAAGACAGGGAGGATAAACACTCCTAAGGGGAAAACAAGGGGACCGATGATTCTGGAGGACATAGGAGAGGGAGGTGTGGGGGAAAGGAAGGGAGCAGTTAACAAATTCAGGGAGAAAGGAACAGCAAGTGGTCTAAAACGGATGGCAAGGAGGGTGTAGAGGGCGTAGGGTGGAGTTTGATCAACTGAAATGTTGCCAAGAGGAATTACTGAAAGCTGAATGAGGTGTAACATGATAGTGGGACAGGGGGGTACAGGAATAAAAGAAAAATAGAGGAAAGAACTAGGAGGCAAAGGACATTTACAGAGGTATAAATACAGGCACATACATATGCAAATATATTTACATATAATAATGGGGACATGAATCTATGTACATATATTTAATTATTAAGGTAGCAGATAGACATTGGGACTCCACTTGAGTACACCCTCATCACAAGAACCCTTTATTCTAGTAACCAGGCATTCTGTGGTGTTCACCTCCCCAGCACGATCACTGAAGACAAAATGGGTGCATAAGCAAATGTGATGAAGCAAGCTGTTGGTGCCCAGCTATTACAAGGTGTAGGATCTGAGGTCTTAAAGGCTTGAAATTAAACAAACAGCCATCCAGCAAGGAAGCAACAAAGGCCACATGGAAGAAGCACACCAGCCTGTGTGATCATGAGGTGTCAATGGGATCAGGTACCATGACTCCAGTTCTGTTTTACAAATCTGGCTAGACCAGAGCATGCACACTGGTACAAATGAGAGCTCTCAACACACAGGATCCAGGACAGGTCAATCCCTCAGGAACAACAATGGGAGCAGTGATGTCAGGAGGGGAAGCAGAGGGTGAGCAAAAAGGTAGAACCTATTGGAATGATTGAAGGATGTCTATCTGTCCCCTACGCAGTGGGCCGAATCGCAGAAACATGGGTGAAGGGAGTCAGCAGATGGTATAAAATATGAAAATAATTTGTAATTTATCTAGGGTCCATGAGGGTGGGAGGGTTGGGAAGGGAGAAAAAAAATAGGAGTCGATACCCAGGGCTGGAGCAGAAAGAAAATGTTTTGAGAATGAGGATGACAACATATGTACAAATGTGCTTGACACAGTGGATTGATGGACGGATTGTGATAAGAGCTGTAGGACCCCCAATAAAATGATATTTAATAATAACAAAAGAAAGACCTGTAACTAGTTCAAGGTCTGTTCGTGGACCTCCAGGAGTGTCCCCCTGGTTGAGTCTGATGGGATGCCACACCTGGCCCCAAAGTGTATCCTTGGCACTCCCTGGGGAACTTCATGCTCTGCTCCCCCTGCTGCACCCCCTTAGTGTTTGTCCTTGGTGTGGTGGGGTCAGACAGGGTACACGCCTGACCCTGCTTCTCCATTGTTGTTCCCCTAGGGCCTAGGGTCCGCGAGGGAAGCCGTGTTTCATAGTGGGGACAGCCATATGGTGAGAGGGCTCTCTTAGAGCCAGCAGGACAGAACGAACTGATTGCTGCTGTTAGTGCGCTACACTAGAGAAGATGGTTGGACAGCATCATTAATGTGCTACGAAATGGCTCATTTTATAGAACAATCCATTTCCTTATGGAATTCCACAAACAAAACAACTTAGCAATACGTTTTTGTAGAATCTGCCTGGGGGACACGTCTTTTTTCTCCTCTCTCCTCCACCCTCCCTTGCTCAAGAGCCCTTGATGGTTTCTAAAATATTTTTCATGTCTTATGCAGATCAGTGTCTCCTTTTACCCACTTTTCTGCTGTCCATTCTTGTGGGTTATACGTAGATCCTTGTGCTCAGTTCCCACCATCTCCCCCTTCCTTCCTCTTCCCCTCCTGGTATGGCTACTCTCATTATTGGTCCTGAGGGATTTATCTGTCCTAGGTCCCCTGTGTTTCCAGCTATTATCTGTATCTGTCAACATATTTTGGTCTAGCCATGTTTGTAAGGTGGAATTGAGTCATGATATTTGGGGGAGGAAATATTAAAGAACTAGAGAAGAATTGTAGGTTTCTGTGGTGGTCATGTGGTCGAGATGTCAATTTCATGATTGAGATGTAGGGGTGGAGTCTAGCCTGTTAATCTGGATATAGTCATTGAGTAGTCAATGAGGCTTCTGTGTGGACATGGCTTTCTCCTGAGACTTCTGGGAAATCTCAAGCTATTTCCCTGGTGGAGATGAAAGGCCATCTCCTCAGTTGTTGGGAGTCAGTCTCTGAGATGATGAACTATGGACAAGACAAGATGGCAGTGTCTGAATTGCTGGAGGAGCCAGAAGAGAAGCCATGTGGCTTTACCCTGATGGAGCCAGACCTCTGAAGCTGGAGAAGCCACGTGGAGACCCCTGCCAGTGCTGAGTTGCTTCTACCACCACTGGATGCTGTTGATGGACCCTGAGCCCTGGAAATGAGGAGCCATGAGGGGACCCCAGCCCATGCTGGGACTCTGCACCCACTGACCTGTGACTTTGGGAATTGTAAGGAGACCTTATAGACTAATATTGGACTTATGACTTTGAGCTGGACTGGGTTGGAATGCTTTTTCAATGTTCCATTCCTTTTGTATATAAACCTTATCCTTATATCCATATGCATGTCTATGAATTTGTTTCTCCAGACTAACAGTTTCATTAGTGCTATACTGTACACTGACTGGCTCATCTCCTCCCTGATAACATTCTGTGAGGGGATGTCCAATTGTCCACAGTTAGGCTTTGGGTCTCCCCCTCATTCACGATGATATGATTTTTTGTTCTGGGTCTTTGATGCCTGATACTTGATCCTATCAATGCCTCATGATTACACAGGCAGGTGTCCAGCTTTCAAAAGATATAGCATATGGGGTCTTAAGGACTTGAAGGTGAACAAGTGGCCATCTAGTTCAGAAGTAACAAAGCCCACATGGAAGAAGCACACCAGCCTGTGTGACTACAAGGTGCTAAAGAGATCAGTTATCAGGCATCAAAGAACTAAAAATCATATTGGATGCCCACCTTCTTGATATTGCTGAAGACTAATGTGTGCATAAGCTAATGTGGTGAAGAAAGCTAATGGTGCCCAGCTATCAAAAGATATAGTACCTGGGGTCTTAAAGGCTTAAAGCTAAATAAGTGGCCATCTAGCTCAGAAGCAACAAAGCTCACATGGAAGAAGCAAACTACCAGGTATCGAAGGGATCAGGTATCAGGCATCAAAGAACTAAAAATTATTTCATTATAAATGAAGGGGACTACAGACTGGGGACCCAAAGCCCTCTGTAGGTGAAGTGACATCCCCTTACAGAAGGGGTGGGGGCAGGGAGGGAAGCGAGCCAGTGAAGGTACAGTATAGCAACAATGAAATATTGTTTCTTTAGTTCTTAAATGCTTTCTTTCTCTCCCCCCCCCCCACCCCACTATCATCATCCCAATTCTACCTCACAAATCTGGCTAGACCAAAGGATGTGCACTGGTACAGATAGGAACCAGAAACATGGGGAATCCACACAGATGATCCCTTCAGGACCAGTGGTGAGAGTGGTGATACCGGGAGGGTGGAGGGAAGGTGGAGTAGAAAGGGGGAACTGATTACAAGGATCTACACATAACCTCCTCCCTGGGGTACAGACAACAGGGAAGTGGATAAAGGGAGATATCAGACAGTGTACGATATATCAAAATCATAATTATTTATTTTTGTCTTTGTTGTTTTTGGGGGGCATCACTGCTCTCTGGTGGTTGTGGGAGCTACCCAGCCTTGCTCCTGGTGAGCCGCTGCTGGATTTGAACCGCCAAGCCTGTGGGCCACAGTCCCATACTCAACCACTACGCAACTGGGGCTCAGCCCCCCAAATAATAATTATTTATAAATTAACCAGGGTTCATGAAGGAGGGGGTATGGAGAGGGAGGGGAAATATGAGGAGTTAATACCAAGGGCTTAAGTAGAAAGAAAATATTTTGAGAATGATGATAGTTACAAATGTACAAATGTGCTCTGCATACAATTCATGAATATATGGATTGTGCTAAGAGTTGCATAGGCCCCCAATAAAATGATTAAAAAGACAGAGAGAGAGAGAGAGAGAGAGAGAGAGAGAGAGAGAATCCTGCAGGCATGGAGAAAACAGGGTCACCCTTGGAATGTATGTGAAAGCCCTGACTGAGGTGGTGCAGACACCAGAGACTGAAGCATCGAGGAAGTGAGGGGGCATTGGGGAGTCCACCAGAGAGCATCAGGCTTCCTGTCCTGCAGAACAAGACCACGATGAAGGACTCCAGTGGCTGAGGACCAGAGAGAGACATGGCTGCTGGCTAGGACTCTGCACTCATGTGGATAAAGGACTATCTCCTTAAAGCTTTGCATAACCTGCTAACCTCCCTAATAACCCCCTAACCTTGAGTACTGTCTGAGAGCTCTGGCCTTTGCCATTGATTACAAAGCCCAGCAGAGAGGAGATGCCCTGTGGCCTCAGGGGTGGTGGGATCAGAATAGCCTCATGGAAGCTGGTGGATACATGCCTGTCTGACCTCTGCTTGAGGCAATCGACCTTGGGCTGGTGTGGGGTGGGATTCTCCAGCCCTTCCCTCAGGACAGCAGGAGGCCATTCCAGCTCCACAGCCTCAGGACCAGTGGCGGAGGGACCATCCAATGGGCTTTGTTGCCCCCCCTCCCCTCAGCCCAATTCTGCTTCCTGGGACAGACCACAGAGCATCTCCTAGTCCCTGATGCCCTCCTGCTAGGAGTAAGATTCCTCACCTGTGACAGGTGAGCTTGATGTAAGAGCTTTGTTTGCCTCCCCAGAGGGAAGCCTCATGTTTGGCTTCTGCAAAGATGGCCACCAAGGAAACCCTTTGGGGAGATCTGCTTTGTAATCCTGGAGTCACCAGGAGCTGGAATCCACTTGAACAGGCCTTCTGAGGGGCTGGGCTGTAGGAGGGGAGACCGTGGGCCCTACTCCTGTGAACTCCCCTGCACAGCTGGGTTCCCTTCACCCCACAGCTGAGCTCCAGCTGGTCACAGATGGAAGTGGAACTCTTGGCTCCAGCCCACTCATGTTCGAGATGAGCAGAATTCCCGCTGGAGCGGACTCCAGTCGACAGCACACTATGTACTCGGGAGGGAGCTTCTAAAACGTTATAGGACATTTTCACTCAGTGTTCCCATGGCCTTTTGGGAGCCCCCTTGAACTGTCAGAGAGACAGACATCTACAGGCTGCATTTGGCCCATCGTGCAGCTTTTGATCAGGATTTCACTCCAAGTTTTCTCACCGATGGGCTATCATTGGTCAGAGTTCCACCCTAGGGGTAGCTCACGCCCTCTGCATTTTCCCTTGGTCTGCTCAGCTCATCTGCTGGCCAGATGCTGGATGGTGGGCAGGGTGGAGGGTGTCATCATTTTCATCCATCGAGTGGGTCAGAGGAGAGACAGGGAACGTGGGTGGCAGCTGGGTTGCTTGCATTCCCCAACTTCCCACCAGCACCTGGGAACAGCCTGGAGGGACCTGGGTGTGGCCCGGGGAGAAGAACCTGCCAGTTCCGCTCACAGAGGGTGGTTTTCTTGGGTTAGAATTCCCAAGTTAAGCTGTTGGTTTTTCCTGCTCATGCTGCTCAACTGGTTTCTCTCCTGCAGTACACTTCTGGCGGAGCGGGGAGCCAGAATTAAGCCTGGTGTGGATTGCACTCGCCACCGCTTGCACAAGGCCTTCCTGTTTCTTCACCTAGTAAAGAACAAGGATGTCTGTCCCTTTGCGGACTAAGGTGCGCCCACCGCAGCCATGGTATTTTCAATAGCCTCTGGGGGAGAAGCGATGTCTTGGAGTGGTGGTGTCGGTGAAGAACTTGGAAAGCACCGTGGACTGCTTGAGCAGGGACACATCTATGTGGGGGAAGGCCACCGTGCTGTGCACCGGGTGTGTACCTTTGCTCTGACTTGGAGCCAATTGAAGGGCACCTACTTTACCGGGTGCTGTAATGCAGTGCTGTTACCGGGTGCCAAGGAGTTGATTCTGACTCCCAGTGACCCCACAGGACTCTACAGGAGTAGACCTGCCCCCCCCCCTCACAGGATCTCCTGGGATGTTGTCTGCACCCCCAGACCTCTGCATGGGTGGGAGGTGGGGAAGCCCCACCAGGACTTTGTCGCCGGGTACATCAGCTATCTGCTCATTGGGTCAGGTGCTCAGTCAGGGCAGGCCCAGTGCCTACAGGGCATGTAGGATGGTCTTCTTTGCCCATTTGCGGAAAGCCACCCTGATCTTTTTCAACCACCAAGGGGAGCAGGTGCCCAGTGCCTTGGGTTTTCTGAGGCGTCCAGGCCTCAGGCTCCTGCCAGACCCTTGGAGCCTGTCTAGGTTTCAGCCTCTAGCCAAGGGTCTCAACAGAGCTCAGTTTGTTCCTCTGCATCTCCTCTGTGCCAGCCACCAGCCTCATCTGCAAGGGAACTCTGACCTGCAGTTGCCCACACCTGGCCTCTGAGCCAAAGCGTGCCATGTCCACCTTCCCTGGCTGATGCGATGCCAACCAGGCAGGGCTCACAGCGGAGGACAGAGGTCAAGGAGCTGTAAGCCTGCTCCCCTGGCTCTTCGGGGCACAGTGGGAAGAGCTGCGAGTCATTCCTGGGGAGTCAGGTGCCCAGTGCTGTCCTGTCCCTCCTTCCTGAGCACAGCTGTCTCCCCGCATTCTGTGTGTGTGCACAGGCATGGGGTGGGGAATGTTTGAACTTCAGGTGGGAAGTCTTTGCAGGATCACCAGCCTGTTCCCTCATTCTCCTGTGGACATGGGGGAAGAGCGAGGGGGGGCCTGCCTATCACATGACCCCAGGCCACTGACCTGAGAATGCTCCGTGTCTTCCAGTGGACATGGCAGCCTCAGCAGCGGTCACCATCCACCACCAGTGGGCATCAGCACTGGGGTTTTTAGTGCAGAATGTCTGCTCTGGGCTGCTCTTTGAGGCAAGGCACTTGCTGCCCAGCCCACCTGGACCTTACTTGGCCCAGGTGTGCAGGTCAAAAATGGCTACTGGAGCCCAATCTTACAGTGTCCAGCCCTCTGTTTCACAGGCCATCAAACCCAAGTGGCCTAGAAGGAGCGGGAGTGCTGGGAGCAGTGTGAAGCTGACCGTCCCTTTACTGGGGACACACAGGGACAGGGGGTGGGAAGCAGGGTCTGCTGAAGGACATGGAGGTAGTGAGCTGGGAAGGGTCTCAACTCAAGATCTCACTGCCACCGTGTCAACTCAAACTCATAGCCACCCTCTAGGATGGGGTAGAACTGCCCCCTGGGATTCCAAGGCTATCAGTCTTTATGGGAACAGAAAGCCTCATCTTTTTCCCACTGAGTGGCTCGTGGGTTCAAACTGCTGACCTTGCAGTTAGCAACCCGACTCCGAACCTACTGTGCTATGAGGGCTCTGCCCCATCACATAGAATGCACCAAGCAGGCGTGTTGCGAGTGCCAGGGGGCATTTCTGGGGAAAGCTGAGGTAAGGAAGAGCACCTTTGGGTGGTGTAGTGTGGGGGAGACAGTAAAATTCTGTATCTTTTCATTTATTAAAAATGTGTTAGATGAGAGAAGATCATTAATCCCCACTGGTGGATATTAAATCACTGGTGAGGATATTAAATCCTCACTGGTGGATTTAAAGAGCAATAATGTGGTATCCTTTAGTATATCATTTGCATAACCTAATTGTTTGCATCACCTTGGCCAAGGTGACCAGTTGTTTGATGAAACTCAGTCCAGCTATTTCTGGGAAAGTAACTTGTAGATGTAGTTAATGTTTACAATAGTGTTTACTTTAAGTAAAGGGGACTACTCTGTGTAATGCAGGTGGTCCCTATCCAATCAATCCCCACAATCTCATGAGCAAATTATTTAAAAATCAGTAATCGATTTATCTGAGAGATATTATATTCAACATCCGGTATTCAATTACTTAATATTGAACATTCATGGAGCATCCGATGAACAGATAGTTTTGAGACGCACAGA
>PVJH01032562.1:0-22515 GCA_004026705.1 Nesogale talazaci | reverse complement strand
CTTCGAGCTGCCCTCTGCATCCTCACAACCTCACAACCCTCATTACCTTTAAGCCCCTTGTTGCAATCACTGTGTCCGTCTATTATGTTGTCAAATTTCCTCTTTCTGGCCGACATTGCCTAGCATGATAGCCTTTTGCAAGTCCTGGTCTGCTGTGCTCACATGTCAAAGTACGTGAGAGGAAGTCTGCCACCCTGGCTTCCAAGGAACCTCCTGGTTGTGCTTCTGCCAAGACTGTCCGTTATTCTGGAAACCCTTGTTTTCACTATTTGCCACCGACCCTAGAACTCAAATGCATGCATTCGTCTTCTGGTTTGCTTCTGCATGATACAGCTTTCACATGCATGCTGAGCAACTGACAACACGATGGCATGCGACAGGCACGCCTCCATCTTTGTAGGTTTTCCCAACCTAGTGCATTATTTGCCTTCTTGGCTGCTTGGGCATCCAAGCAAGATGGAATCTTGGACAACTTTGACCTTTTCTCCATTTATCATGAAGTTATCGTTGGTCCAGTTGTGACGATTTAGGTTTTCTTTATGTGGAGTTGTCGACCGTATATAGAAGGTGGCAGTCCTTCATCTTCATCAGCAAGTGCTTCTTTCAGCAGCCCCACCCCCCTCAATTTCAGCACACAAGGTTTTATCATGTGCCTATTGCAGGTTATTCAGAAACCTTTCTCCCATCCTGATTCCATATTCTTCCTCATATAGTACAACATCTCGGAGTATTTTCTCAGCATATAGATTGAAATGAGGATATAACTGTGATACATACCTCTCCTGTGTGTAAATCCTCCACAAGTATTAGAAATTCACAATCAAAACCATAAATAGAAGAGAACACAGACTCATGCCTTACAATTATAAAGAATTGCAAGAGCTGTAAGAGAGGTACAAAAGGTTGTGCTTGTGGAATGTTCTAGAAGCACAGAACATTGATGAACTCTTCTAGAACAGACTAGAGTCTACACAGAGAGGCTGAACCTGTGTAGAATTTAACAAGGTAGATTTTTCACATGTGTGAAAAATGGGAAAATCTGATTTTATTTTCCAATCCTTAGACAGTTAGATGAAAAGGACAATCCTTGTATTTCTGCACATATGATTGTATTTATCCAGAAATCTGCCGTCTCCAGAGATAGTGGCCTCTGACTTCTTGAAGTCACTTCAGTAGAGTGACACCCACTCAGACTTTCCCAGGTGTGTGGGTCTCACTTTTGCATCTTTCTGATGTGTAAGTATTTGCACTGGTAAGATTCAGAGAAGGAGACCTCACGTTAACACAGAGCTATAAAACTAGAACAAAGGGTACCTAGGGTCCCTGAAGGTGCAGCACACGTCCACACAAAAACACAGAGCAGAAGAATAGAATGAGTCAGCCCAGCTGTTTCCCTGAAATGAAACAGAGAAGAAGGACGAAGATGCGGCCTCACAAAGTATACCTTACCTGCTGCCCTCCTTGGGGTGCTGACACTCATACTAGTTTTGAGCGATGCAGTAATTGTGGTCAGCCTCGTACAGGTTCAATCTTTATTATCGTGTTATCCCCGGGATTCTTGGAGATGTATTCCAGGAGTGGTATCACGGGAAGAGGAGCTGTTGCCCAGCTTCCTCCAAGAACATAGGTTGGGGTTATGGTGGACATTTCTTTGACTCTTGGTAAAAAGAACTGGGGGTTCCCTAACATAACTTTCCTCATTTTTGTTAGCATTGTCAACCAGTGCCAGATACGTCTTTGCACCTTTCCAGTCTCGATCTTGCTATGACTTGGGAGCTTTTACACTTCGCTGCTTCCACTTTGTCCTGCAACTGTATCTTATCAAGTTCCTTCAGGCCCTGCTCATTCACACGTGTGCATCGGCTCACCCACCCATCTTCCATCCCCCCACCTAGATTCTGCCTCTAAGGTATAGGAAGTATGCTTACTGTGTTTGCCCTCTGTGACAGGCCTACATTAGCTGTGGGTACACAATAAGATACAGTGAATACCTCCCAGGCTTTGGAAAAATGCCTTGGAATGGTTACAATGTGCACTGGGAAGTATAGTGAGAGAAGAGACTTTAAGTTCGTAGAGAAAGGACAGGCTGAGAAGGAATGTGGATGTTATTGCAGGAGACTGGCCTTTAAAGCCATTAGGTACTTCCTAGCAGAGTAAAAGGGCTGTTAGAGAAGAACTGAAGGTGATCACACTCAAAAGGCAAAGAAGGGACAAAATATTCCAGAGTGATAACTGGTGGGTTGGCAGACTTACAAGATAGAGTGGGTCAGGTGAACAAGGTGGAAGATGGGCTTCAAGAAGCAAGAAGTGGCCACTGCAAGGTCACGGAAGGGGCACGTCCCTTGGAAAGCATGAAAGTCATTTCTGGAACTTTGGCAGGTGTCACCTGTGCGATACAGTGATGGCAGGAGACCACCTGGCAGGAATCCTAAACAGAACTTCAGGTGAGAATGTGAGAAAAGGCAGCAAACTAGAGATGCTTAGAACAGCTTCACTGTATGAGTGAAGATAGCCTAAAATGCTTGGCAAGAAACCAGGCCACATGGTTGATAGTCACCTAGAGTGGTCTCCTGTTGAGGAAGATGTCCTTTATGTCCCCTGCTTGTACAGAACCATTGTGAGATCCCTACCTTGCATAAGAGACCTCTTGCTCTCTAAGACCTGCAGTCTCAAAGATGTTCCCCTTTCATTTTTGTCCAACAGAATAACCGGCTGAGGAAATATGCTATTGAACTGAAAATGAATGACCTCACCTATTTTGTGCTGGCAGCAGAAACGGAGTCCGACATGGACGAGTGGATCCACACCCTCAACCGCATCTTGCAAATCAGTCCTGAGGGGACCCTGCAGGGAAGACGGAGCATGGAGCTCACTGACCTGGGCCTGGGTGAGGACCGAGTTCTCTTCCCTTTGCCCATTTAATCAAGCTCCAGGTGCTTGTAGGCCTCCCAACATATCCCTGAGCAAGATGCTCCTGGAGATGACCCCCAAATCATTACTCCTGGAGGTGATCCCAAATCTTTACTAGTGGAGAAGAATGAGAGATCTCGTGCATCTGTATCCATGTGTGACAAAGATTTGGAGGCCCTGGGCAGTACAAATTCATGTGTTCTGAGGCTGGCTGAAAGGTGGGTTCTAGAAGCACCCCCAGAGGCACCTCAGAAGAAAGGTCTGGCAATTGACTTTTGAAAAAGGTGCCCTTGAAAACCCACTGGAGCACAACTCTATTCTGACCTGTGTGGGCTTGCCAGGCATCAGAACAGATCCCAGAGTAGCTACTAGCAATGGTTTAAGGCTGTCAGTCAACAAATGATGTTAGAAATCATATTTGCAGACTCAGGGATGCACCTCTTCTGCTGAGTCAAGTGGCTAAGAGCTCAGTTCTGATACCAAAGGACGGTGGTTGACACCCACCAATGTCCACCTGGGCTGGAGATGTGGAAGTCTCCTTCCATAAAAATTACAGGGACATTAGGAGTCAGAATCAACCCAAGGATCATGGGCATATGCCACAGTAGGTGTCACACAGTAGGTGTGACTTATTTAATAAGAATCAGCTCGAGGGCTCATGCAGAGAAAGTTTAAGGCACTGAAGCCAGAAAGTAGGCTTGAATCAGTTACCTGAAAGTCAGAATTAACAAAACTACTGAGCTAAGTTAAGTATGCATTGAAAATGGAAGTCAAGACACCGATAAGTCTAAAGTTCATTACATCAGGATGCAAAGTTTATATGAGCACAGGATGGTAACGTGGGAAGATCATCCAGAGGTCTGAATCCCGGCTTAGCTCACTTATGTGCAGAGTCCTAGAGTCAAGGTACAAACTGGGAGTTCCTCCATAAAAGCCCTCATAAATCTGATATCTAACTATTTTAATAAGTCAGAGGCTAGAAAAAAAAGTGTGTCCTATACATACTACTTAATGTTACTCACTGTTGTGGTGGTTTGTTTGTTTGTTTGTTTGTTTTCAAGATCCGCTGGAGAACTCAGTAGCTTGTGAACTCACACCTGAAGAATCAGAACCTTCCGACAGCAGCCTCCACCCAGACTTTGCAAAAGTAATTAAGTTGGCCTTTTCCAAAGCTGGCGGGTTTATGTTCTTTTGTTGGTTGTGTTCTCTAAGATTTGGCCTGAGAAACTAACTCAGAGAGTCCCATTAAGTTCTGTGTTTTAATTAAAATGCCTACGACACTCGGGAAAAAAGCATAGTCTTACATTATAACATCTGCAGAATGTTGATGGAGACTGTTGAAAGACTAAAGCCTATTTCTTAACGGGAGTCCTGGGTTATGGGCCGATCTGCAGCCACACAAGGTCAGAAGTTTGAACCCATCAGCCTCTGCAGACTTTCTGAGACTTTCTGCTCTTGTAAATATATTCAGCCGCAAAAACACCGAAGGCAGTGGTTCTCAACCTTCCTAGTGCTGAGACCCTTTAATATATGGTCCTTCATGTTCTTCATGTATGTCCTTTTAGAGAAATGCCAAAGAAATAGTAGCTTAGGTGGTAAATAGAGGGAAACCATGAAGTTGCTTTGAAAAATATCAACCATAAAATTATTTTTCTTGCCACTTGTTAACTGTGATTTTGTTACTGTTTAAATCAGGCGACCCCTGTGAAAGGGTCGTTCAACCCCCAAAGTGAGCCGCAACCCACAGATTGAGAACTGCTGCCATCAGGACTGTTGATAAGAAGGAAGGTTCCCTGTGGGATGGGTTGGCCATAGTGGCTGCAGGACTAGTTGTGCTTTGTTCTTCTGAGCAGCATTGCTGTGGGTTGGCACGACTCTTTGGCAGCTCTCAAACAACGTCCTGTTCTGTAGGACCCTTGAGTCAGAATTGTCTCATCAGTGGCAGCACATGATTGTTTTTAGGGCTATTTCTTGGCTAAGTGTCCAGGTGGTATGGCTGGTAAGGTACTTGGTAACTAAGAATCCAAAGGTTGAGCATTGGGAACCATCTGTGCCTCCCGGGGATAGAGACCTTAACGGTCCACTGCTGCCTTCAAGATTCCAATCAAGAAACTCTGTGTGTGAGTTCTGCTTTGTCACCTGGGTTAACCGTGGGTTAAATGGAGTCGAAGATACTGAACATCAGCAATGTCTTGACAGAAGGAGTGAGACGGTGTGACAGTGCCTGCATGTTGTGCTACCTAACACTAACATCGTTTTCTCTGTAGTACCTCACAGAAACTGAAGAAACAGTCAGAATGACTCGTAACATGGAGAGATTAAATCTATTCTCGCTAGATCCGGATATAGATGTAAGCTGGATTTTGTTTTTTTGACACAGTTGAACCTGATCCGTCCAATTCAGTGTCTAATGTATCATTTGGTTTTTAAGATGGATGCTCGCTGACTAGCATGTTCCACTTCTTCTTAGACCTTGAAACTTCAGAAAAAGGATATATTAATGCCAGAGTCTGTGATCAAACCGTTTGAAGAGAAAGCGGCCAAGAGGATCATGATCATCTGTAAAGCACTCAATTTGAATCTCCAGGGATGTGTGACAGAGAATGAAAATGATCCAATAACGAATGTAAGTGCTTCTCAAATGCCTGATGCCAACCACCAGTACCACCATACCACTGTCGTCGATAGCACCAGCTACTGCTACCCCACTACCTCGGGGACCAGTGGGAGGAAGGCTGATGGTATATTTGCACATTACAAAAGTACAGTGGTTCTGGTGTGGGTTTGACTTAAAGAAGAAGCATCAAAGGGACTAAGTTCCACGATTGCTTCTCTGAAGACAGCTCTAGGTGCAGAGTGTCCCAAGGTCATAGATTGGTGGCATTCAAGAGGGGCTTTTCACATGGACATTTTAAATTTTAATATATACATATTTATTTTCATATTCATGAAAATAAAAATTAAAACCCAACCACTTCTTGTGACAGGGTTAAATAGTGAATTGAGTATGTTCTTTTAGAGAAATGCCAAAGAAATAATAGCTCAGGTGGTCCATAGAGGGAAACATGAAGTTGCTTTGAAAAATATCAAGGTACTCCTGGAATCCACACAAAGGTTTTGTGAGTTCTTTTTTTTTCTTACTAATTGAGATCTTTTGAGACATTTTTCTTAGTCTGGTTTTAAATAGTCCTGTAGTGTGTGTGTGTGTGTGTGTGTGTGACTTTGTGAGCCTAACCATATGAATTGACATATTTCAACACATAGATGCCAAACTGAGAGTACTCTCTCATCTATGTCAAGAACTTGAGAAGAAAGCTACCTGGTCAAACTGATGTGGGAGCTATCAACATTTGTGCCCATTCTAGGGAAAGGTTATTCGACAGAATGCAAACAGTATTGAACAATATCATTCGTATAAAACACAAGGAACTTTTTGCAGAAAAAAACCTCAAAGTGGTTGCAGCTTTACATCAACAAGAAGATGCCAGAATTCAAGTGGGAATCAGAAGAGGACATGGAATGAGGGATATCCTTGCCAATGGCAGATGGATATTCAGATGGCTGAAAGGTGCTTATTGATTTTTCTGGTTGTGAAGAGGCAATCAACTGTGTGGGTCAGAACGGGTTCTGGGCATTCAGAGCCTGTATATATGCACACATGGAACCTGTACATAGACAGAGAGGGAATCTTTCCAATAGAACAAAGGAGTCTAAATTAGGAAAGTTATGCATCGGGTTGTGTCCTTTCACCATATTTATTGAGTGTGTATGCTGAGCATGTAATCCAAGAAACTGGACTACATGCAGAAGAACAAGACTTTGGTATTGAAGGACAGCTCATTAACAACACGGAGTGTGCAGATGACACAATTTTGCTTGCTGAAAGTGAAGAGAGTTTGAAGCACTTACTGATAAATAGCAAATACTAGTCTTTAGTACGGATTATCACTCAACATAGAGAAAACAAAGATTCTCAGAACGGAATCAATAATTAAATCATTGAGTTAGTTAAAGTTTATTGTGTCAACCTGGCTGATAAACACATGTGTAGTTAATTGAAGGACAGCGAGATAAATGGCTTGATGAGTCTCACCTCTCCAGTTCTCAGTCTTTTGTTTTCTGATGGTTGGACCAGGGTGCAGCTTCCTTAGCCAGGTCCCTGCTTCAGCTGGCAAAGCTCACTTCCTGCGAGACATCCCTGAGGAGAAGCCACATGAATTAAGTGATCAGATTTTTAAGTAGGACACCGTTGACCGGGGTGGGGGGTGGTGGTTCTTGATTATAAATTTGGCCAAATGTAGCAACAAAAATTTTCATAGAATGCAAAAATAGTATTCAATATATTTATTTTAATTTTAAAATGCTGCAGGACATTGTTAAAAAGTAGGCTGTCTGGTCACTTTACACATGGACCTACCCTGATGCAGAGTGCTAGAGCAGCCATGTGGAGAGTCCTGCCAGATACTTACCTGTTCACTGATTTGGCCTCCTGTAGTTGGCATCATTGAGTGTGTTTTGTAAGATGGAGGAGAACTTTGGTGTCAGGCATATGGGCTACTGCTCGACTTGTGGGCTTGGGCAGCACTGGATTAGGGTGTCTTCTTGATGTGTGCTTACCCTTTATATAAAACTCTCTCTTACAATTGTGAGTTTCTGTGGATTTGTTTCTCTAATGTACCCAGACTAACATGGTCATGAAACAGGAAAATTTTGAAGGTGTCCAGGATTTCATTTTACTTGCGCTTATCATCCAGGCCCAACAAAACAGGAATGAAGAAACCAAACAGTGTATTTCACAAGACAAAGTTTGCTGCAAAAGACATCTTTAAAGTGTTGAAGAACAAAATGTCGCTTTGAAGACTTTGGTGTGTCCGACCTAAATCATTGTATTTTCCTTTGCATCATATGCATGTGAAAGGTGGAAAATAAATAAAGATGATTGAATAAAAAGGGATGTTTTTAATTATGATGTGGGTGAAGGATATTGAATATGTCATCGATGGCTAAAAGGATCAACAGATGTGCCTTGAAAGAAGCCCAGCCAGAATTCTCCATTGAGGGAGGATGGCAAGACTTTGTCTCACATGTCGTGGACTAGTTATCAGAAATAATCATTTCCTAGAGAGAGGCAGCATGCTTAGTAACAGATGGTAAGTGAAAAAGAGGAAAACCCTAAGCAAGAAATCACATCAACAAAAGCAATAGACTCAAACTTAGTAATGTTTACGGATAATATTTAGCTATGTTATACATAAGATTTCTAAGTTGGAAACTGATGGACAGCACTTACTAAAAACAACAACACACAAAATGATAGTCTACTATGTTGAATGGTGCTTAGAAGCAGAGGAGCATGAAACCAGGGAGAAGTCCAGCAGAGGCGTTCTCTTAGAGGGTGTTACTGACAGCACGAAGAGCACCATCCATGAAGTGAAGCATGCTCGAAGCAGCGGGATGGAGCTTCATGCAGGCTTAAAGAAAAATCCAGGCTACAGAGTTTCTGAACCAGTTTGGTCATATCAGGAAAATATCATCCGAGACGTACTGCCACTGAGTCGACTCGTTATGTAGAAATAAATGCTTTCTTATTTTTACCCTGCAAGTCCTTAAGTGTAGTTTAAAAATCCAGTTGAGAAATTGAAACGAAAAGATTATGGGCTTTTCATTTCCTTGCCGGGAGCACCTGACTCCTTCCCAGTGATTTGCTTTCTTTGTGTTAACCTCTATATTTAGAAGCAAAATGTGAGTATTAGGATTGTTTCTGCTGGCAAGAGGACATGCCCCAATTCATAAGGCCACTTTCAACTGCACTTTCATAATCATTACAGGGTGAAGCACATTTGATGTCATTTGTGCGTCTGTGTTGTACTTGATTCACTTTAAAATAGATTTGGCTTATCCTATTGTTGTTCAGTTGATTCTGCCTCATAGTTACCTAGGGACAGAGCAGAACCGCCCTATAGGGTTCCTAAAGCTGGAATCTCCAGTGAAGCTGGCTGCCCCAACTTTCTTTCCCTAGGCAGAATTGCAGGCCTTTTGGTTAGCCGCTGAGTGCTGAATCACTGTACCTCCAGAACTGGAAGCCTAGTGCTATGGAATTAATTTTGCCTTATAATGAGCACAAAGTGGAACTGTTCTAAAGGGTTCCCAAGGCAGTAACCTTTATGGAAACAGTTCTTGTCACATCTTTCTTGAATGAAGCAGCTGATAGATTTGACTCTGAACCACTTGGCTAGAAGCTGAGCACTTCCTTGCCATACCACCAGCAAGACCTCATAATACTTCTAAACAACATTAAAAAATGAACCAGTACAATAGTACCCCTTAGGGGCTGAGCCTCGGTGGTATAAGTGGTTGAGTGCAGGACTGTGGTCCGCGGACTTGGTGGTTCAAATCCAGCGGCGGCTCTCAGGAGCAGCACTGGGTAGCTCCCACGACCACTAAGAGGGCAGTGATGCCCACAAAAACAAAACAAAAAAAATACAAAAAAATATAGTACCCCTTAATAAGTTTTTTTTAATGTAATGGACTCTGCAAAATCTATGTGTTTGTGCAACAATGATTTTTATTAATGTGTACTATTTTAAGCTCATTTTTTTAATTTAATAAGCTTGATTTTAAATGAGCTCTTCCTCAGGTTGCTGCATTTAATGAATGAGCCTCTACAAAGACTATGAGAAAAGAATGTTCTTCTAATTAAGAAAGAATTGTTTGACAGCAAAAATTTTAAGTTCATTTTATAGCATAAAATAGGAATTTGAAGGAGCTGAACCCTGGTGGCGTAGTGGCGTAGTGGGTGCGGAACTTCAGCCCACAGAGTTGGTGGTTCAAATCCAGCAGCAGCTGTTCAGGATCAAGGCTGGGCTTCCTACTCCCACCAGGGCACTGATGCCAAAAAAAAATAGGAATTTCCAATGCTCAAATTTATTCTCAAAATCTGAGATCACAAAGCTGTTTCCCATCAGAGCTACAATCTCTCTGTCCTTTGCATTTTATTAATTCCCAGGATTTCATTTTGCCTCCAGTCCCTTCTCTTTTTCTAAACAATGTCCCACATGTTAAAAAAAAAAAGTTACCACACATCAGTTCAATCTATAGCTCAATGGCCATGAATGGACTCAAAACGCATAAATCTAAGTGCAGACCAGTTATTCAGGAATGACTCTGTGTGCCCCTTTCAGAATTTATTTTTTTGTTGGCTTACTTGTTTCTATGATACTGGAAGGTATGCCAGTGGTTTATCAAATACCAAGAGAGTCCCCTATTGTTGACGAGTTTCCCCAGAACTTCCAGATCAAGATGGAGGGAAGCACTACCTAGCTATTACTAAAAGTCAGACAGCAGAAACCCAGTGGACCATAGGAAAACATTGATTAATATGGCACTGGAAGATAGACCTCTAGTTGCAAAGCACTTAAAATGCCCAGATGCTACCAGATGATGGCCTAGGATAGGGCAGGATTGCCCTGGGGTTGCCTGAGTCGGTGTGGATCCAACAGCAATCAGTGATAGCGATGTAACATAGGTTAAGGGCAATGTCAAGTGCCTCTTGAATGTGCTACATATTTTGGATATTATTGTTAGGCTATCAAGCTACACTAGAAAGCTGAAATGAGATTGGATAGTTGAAATGTATCACTAGGTGTGGTTTAGAAAATTCTTCAACTCTGTGCTCACATAGAACCTATACATTGACCGGAAGGCACTGCATCTTTCCTGCAGATTGAGTTTCCTCTCTCTTTTTTTTCTTGCAGATAGAGCCTTTTTTTGTGAGTGTGGCACTTTATGACCTCAGAGACAACCGGAAGATTTCTGCTGACTTCCACATGGATCTAAACCATGTTGCTGTCAGGCAGATGATCTCAGGGGCGTCCGTACCTGTGGAAAATGGCAGCATTGACACCACCGCCCCGAGACAATCGGAAGAGCCCCACATCAAGGGGTTTCCAGAGGAATGGCTGAAATTCCCCAAGCAGGTTGCACTTTGGTTTTATCATAGGATGCAAAATATCCATCCCCTTCTCCTTCCCCAGAAATTTCGTATGATGGGGCAAAAAGAAGCATTCTCTTACAGCTGACATTGTCTAAAAGGCAGGCGATGTTATAGATGCCGTCCATGTGGGTTCTCCGATGCCGACTGGTTTCTCTCATTACCCCTAGGCTATCTTTGCTATAAGCAACCCACACTCAGAAGTTGTTTTGGTGGCCAAGATTGAAAAAGTACTCATGGGAAATATTGCGAGCGGTGCTGAACCTTATATTAAGAATCCAGACTCCAACAAGGTAATGCATCAGCTTCCTTACAGATAAGCTCCACACTTTCGAGAAATCGTCTTTCTGTCTTGTATCAGCCTTTGGTACATCATCAATTATTGGTGGAATAAATCTTCACGAAATCTTTTTAAAAAGTACTCTGCATTATTTTACAAGTGCAGTTTGTAAAGTGATGTGCTAACAGTGTTCTTATTTGTTCGCCTTAGTACGCACAAAAGATCCTAAAATCCAACAGGCAGTTCTGCAGCAAACTGGGGAAATACCGCATGCCATTCGCTTGGGCTGTGAGGTAAGTGGGGTTGAGCTTTCAGCCCTGAAACTAATAGGATATTTATGAGGTGGCTTCAAAAAGTTCATGGAAATTCCATTTTATTTTAGTTCACTTTTCCCCCAATCATTTTTGGAAATTTCCTTGGATATAGGCATTATGGCAAGGTTTCATTTTGAGCATCCATGTATTATCCATCATGTTTAATTCACTCATGGCTCAAGTAATGCTAGTATGTTTAGCATTGTAACCACTTTGAGCTTCCCAGAAACTTCATTTCTCCCTCATTTCTACTCTGTTCTGGTAAGTCTAGGGCAATGTCTTAGGGTTCTCTAGAGAAACAAAACCAGGACACTAATGATTATATATATATATATATATATATATATATATATATTATGGATATAATATATATGGATAGGTATATACAACACAGAGGAATATAACAGCTAATTAGTTCACACAGCAGTACAGAGAGCTCAGTTCAACTCACTTCCACGGAAGAGTTGATACACTGGAAGTCCTTCAACTCATGAAGGCTGCTGGGTCCAAGGTCAAGGAAACAGACAGTCTTCCCTTGGGAAATTCAGGCAGTCTGGCCACAGGCATCAAACAGCAGGGCAGGTCACTGCTAGGAGCTTAGTGAAGCAGGCTTGGATGAGATATTGAATTCAAGCAATGTAAGACAGGATCCAACAGCCTCACGCTCAAACAATATATACACACCAGCAGCATGGCAGGTCTCAAAAGAACTTCAAGCTCTAGTGACATGGCCCACAGGTTGGCTGTCCCAGATGTAGTGTAGCTCGCAAGTTGAGGCTGTGAGCTAGCTAAATCAACCACACGCTCCTCTTATCACCAAAGAGCAAGAGACAGAGGGGTGGGGCTTCCCTAGCCATTTATCTCTTTGCCCTCCTTTCAAACTATGACCTTATTAATTCCACATGTTCCTAATGCCCAGGTTGGCACAATAAACCTACCTATCACAGTCAGTGAAAAATAATGTGGAAGAAAGAAGTAAAATAATTCCTCATTACTGATATAACCTGAGTACTTATTAGACAAATTTCTTTGAATTTGTCTAAAGAAACATGCTAACAACAAGCAGATAAAGATTGACAAAGAGGCAATCTCATTGGTGATTAGAGTAATTATTTTGACAATGGGAAAACCAACAATGTCACAATTATCTGCTGCATGGATAACTCATTAGTGATTTGGTTGTAGACTAGGGAACAGAATACACCACCAATTTATATGGATGAGCCTATGATGTACCTTTGCATAAACATTTCCAGCAGCATAGTTCCAAAAGTGTCATAGTCCACCATTTGGTTTACCTAATCACAGAATGTAAAAGATTCAATCTAAGAATAGTTTCATTCCTCCTTCACAGTATAAATGCTGCTTCAAAAAGATGCAGATAAAGTCAAAGGAGGGTTTTTTGTGACTCATGGCTTCATAATAAACTTGCCACCTAGTACATTTCAGTCTTCACTGACCCTGTACTCATTCTGTGACTACTCTTACATCCCATTAAGTTTTTTTTAACCCCATGACAGTTTGTTTTATAAAATATGTCTAAGTATACTCTAAAACAGCAGTTCTAAATCTGTGGAATGTGACCCCAGTGGGGATCAAGTGATTCATTCACAGAGTAACCTAAAACCATCAGAAAACATATTTGGTGCCTTAGGACTCTGTGATCAAACATATGTCTAATGGTCTAAAGAACTAAGATTCTGCTCATCTGTCCTTTTCCAGGCAGGTCTGCCCACATGCAGATACAGCCACATACAAATACCCAGCATGAAAACTATTACCTGTGCTACACGATGCTTCAAGACAAAATTTCATTTACTTGTCATTAGAAATAAATATTTCACAATATAGGATTACATATTGTGTTGGTGATTAATCACTATGCTTAAATTTTGCTCAAGCATCCTGCATATCAGATATTTATATGATGATTCATTGCAGTAGAAAATTACAGTGATAAAGTAACAGCAGAAACAATGTTATGGTTGGGGGTCACCACAACATGAGGAACTGTATTAAAGGGTCATGGCATTAGGAAGTTTGAGATACACTGCTTTAAATGGATGTGTGCAAAAGCCTGAGTTGTCTTTAAAATTAATCAGGACCAAACTACAATTTGAATTCTTCAGTCTGTCCTTTTAGAGAAGGCAGTTGATTTTAAGGAAGCCAATTCAGTTTAAAAATCCTTTCATGTTAGAAAATAGCCTGCATGGGTCCCAACATTTTGTTCACTCAAGTAAAAACCATGTGTACTGAAATATATATGTGGGTTTCAAAATGGCCAGGGGAAAATGGCAGGAAAAGATAGTAGAATTTTCCCACAAACTTTTTTGAAGCTCCTTCAGATCTCTAAGATAAATGTTTCCCCTCTCTTTCCTCAGTGCTGTTGGATAAGCAGTCTTTTCTCTTCCTCAATTCTTAGCATACCAAAACTAATATCTACATATTAAGAGTCTGAAAATATTTTTTAAATGAATCGTTGGCCCACGTTCTTTTGATCCTTTAGGATTCTGTGATCAGATGGTCACTTCATTGGCCATTTCAGTCCCTATATTAAGCTTTGGTTAAATTAAAGAGTAGCTTTCTCCTAGTTATGGCTTTCAGCTGACAGATGTAAAACTTCACATTTTCCTAATATCATGCAGAGAATAAATATCACACAGAGAATAACTATATTTGGCATCTAATTTTTCTTGGATTGTCTAGGCATTGTTTGATTAGCTAAATATTTGAAAATATGTTTACTCATTATGATTTTCTTTTATATAATTTCAAGGAAATGAGTCATGGAGAAAATAAAGTATCTAGATTCATTTTGTTCTCTTAATTCATAGTAAATATCTGACTAATTCCTTCTCCATTTTGTCTTTGGTTCTGTACTTAAAGGATATGGGCATGTCTGTTTCCATGAAAACCTTTCAAGGATCACACATATACACGACCATATCCCTGTTCCAATCCCAGTGTGTGCCTCCAAGCTGGACATGACCCTATCTTGTCCAGGTTTAGGTTTCTTTGAGGAAATAATGTAGAAAAGAATAATCGTTGTCCCTGTTCTTGCTCATTCCAGTAACGTCCCAAAATTTTTAGAGGTTACTATGTGTGAGGCTTCATTTAAAAACAAAAAGAAGAAAACAAAAACCATGAGCTTATGTTCCTTTAGATACAGAGTTGAACATATGAAAGATAAAAATATGAAGGGACTTAATATTTGGGGGGAAATTTCATCTTCCAATTCGACATTTCGATGAACTTTTGAAGATACCTCATATACTATGGAGATAACACTCTGGCTGGAATACCTTTGCTTCTTATAACTTCCTGGTATTTTTTACATTTCAAATGGGGAAGTAAATAAATTTAATTTCCTTTAGCACATTGTCTGCAAACCATGTCTCCATACCAATATGCATAAACATGACTGGTATTCTTTCAGATCAGTATTTAAAGATAACCAGGGAAATGTGGACAGAGACTCAAGATTTTCACCACTATATAGACAAGAAAGTAGCAAGATATCAACTGAAGACCTACTTAAATCAGTGACTGATTACAGAAGGTATGGTTGTTTTGGATATTTTCTTTCAATACTTTCATAGGCACATGATTGACCTATCATACAATGCAATAGTCCAATCACATCAAGCAGAGTTACACCACCATCACCACAGTCAGTTTTATAGCATTTTCTTTCTTTTTTGCTTCGTTGTTATTAGCTACCCATTCCCCATCCCCCAAACTCCCCTGTCATACTCTCAGGGAATCATTAACCCACTTATTGTCTCTATAGATTTACCTATCCAGATATTCTTGACATTTAAAATAAATCAACTTCACCACTCTCACTGCATAAGAGTTGGTTTTCAAATGTTCAAATACCTTGCCCCAGCAAAGAGATGCTTTTCAGTGACTTCACGCATGCCCTAAGAGTGCCCCACCGAAAATTTGCCAGGATTGGGGAAGGGGGGCAATACAAACCACTCAACTCTGGCAGCTGTCTGTTGTTTTGTAACAAGCCCAGCCAAAATGGAATGGCTTTCAATAGTGTCTACTCATGAGTCCCCACTTGGAGCAGGGAGATGGGAAGGGAGTGGGCTGTCCTGCACCTGGCATTGGCTCAACTAGGGAGCCGGGATCTACATTCAAGATGGCTGACTTGATGACTGGCAAGTTTTCCACGTGGTCAGCTGAGAGCTCACCTGCCTGGTTCTCTAGAAGCCTTTCCATGAGATACTATTTTATCCTCAAAGCATGGTGTCTGGGTTCTAAGAATAAACATTCCAAGGGACAAGAAATGACCACTGCCACTTCTTTTTTAACTTATTGGAGGCTTTAACATCTCTTATCACAATCCATACATTCATCCATTGTGTTGTGCCCCAGTGTGATGGGGTCAGATTGGGCACAATTCTTGCACTGTGTCTTCAGTGTTGTCCCCTGGGGCGCTATGATTCAAGAGGGGGGAGGGGGACAGAGATGTCCACGTAGTTGGGATTGGGGCCGGTCCCTCAAACCTTACTATTGATTCCCTGGTACATGCCAATATGTTGTATTCATATCTTGGCATATCGGGTTGAAGCCTGGTCTCTCTCTCTCTCTCTCCTTCTCCTTTGGAGATATAAGCAAACTATCATCATCTTCCATGGTCAAGTTATCACAGAAATTAGATTAAGAGAAAGAAACCTTGACTACTCTTAATATGAATAGGGTAAATAGCGGTCATATTTAAAACCCCACACACAAAAAAACCAGTATTGCTGTTAATACAATGATTTTTATTTCTACCATCTGGATATTTTTGGGGTGGGGGGGAACAAACAAAAGAATCCTTGCGCAGAGAAGAAGTATTTAAAAGCCACATATTTTTTAAAAAAATAAGCCAACACATCTTACATTGGCTGATGCTATAATCTTTTATGAGAAGCTGCATATCTGAAACTGCTACTCCCCCTGTGGACCTTTTGTCACATTCCAAATGTTAATCATCCACTTTTTAAAATTTATGAGTAAGCTATTTCTGATCAATGGATTTTATTTATCCCAAGAAAAAAATTATAATAATCCTGCAGCAAACCTGGCTAATATTTTCTGCAGCATCAGTGGAGGGTAGGTTTATTTTAACTAGATCAGACGTTTTCTCTTGTTCATTTTTTTTTATTCTGCAAAAGTTATAAACCGAAGGAAATGATGCAAAGGTGAGGGTAGAAAGCTTAGGGAGACCCCCAGCCAGTCTGGCGTCTTTGGAATGTTACAGCCCACTAATTACATGGAGAGACGCCCCTCTGCTTATTAAACTGATTTTCAGAATTAAACTCAAAGAGATCGGTCTCAAGACCAGAGTGGCCTACTGTGTGCAGTGCAAAGCCCAGGATTCATGTGATTGTTGGTAGGTTTCATCCAGTTGGTTTAGACCCATAGTGACCTTAGACAAACAGAATGAAGCACTTCCCGATTTAATAACTGATGCTTTTGTTCTTGAGAATTTGGACAATTCCATGGGGGGGGGGTGTGCGCACGCACACGCGTGTGCACACGTGTTTCTACGTTGACCTATTTTCACAGGGCTGACAGAATAAGCAAGACGCTGACCATCCCAGGAAGCCTGGATATTGCTGTTGACAACGTTCCCTTGGAGCATCCAAGTATGATGAAAAGACTGTCATGGTTTGGCTGTAGGGTTCTGAAAATATAATGGATACTTCGGGGCTGGCTAAAAGTCCCCAAACCACACTCACTACTGCCTGGTCAATTCTGACTCAGAGAAACCCAAAAGGACAGGGTAGAACTGCCCCGGTGAAGTTCTGAGATGGAAAATCTTTAGAGGAGATAAAAAACCTCGTCGTTGTTGTCCCAAGAAGCAACTGGTGGTTTGGAACTGCTTCCCTTGGGGCTAGCAGTCCAGTGCATATAACCCTACTGCCACTAGACCCTCCTTTGGTTGGTTACTGAAGTAGTTTTTCCAAAGAGATAAAGAATTCATGATCTAGAAATACAAGGCTCAGTATTTCTCCATTAAAGAAGGATCTGAGTGAGACAAGAACTATATCCAGGGTAGCTTATCCTTAATCTGCTTTGCACCACCTTCCAACAGGGTTTTAATTCAAATCAATTAATTCTCAGAACCCCAGAGGTTTGCAAAGGAGTAAAATCAGGTTCAGATGGTTTACTGAACCAGTGATCTTACTAACAGATCTTAAATTCTATCTGGTTTCTCCGACTCAAAGTGCACTGGGCTGCCACTCAAAGGTTACTCTGTCCAACACTTAGCCACCCATGTGGCCGTGTGAGAGCTCTCAATGGACTCTGTTCAAACCCCGCCACTCCACAGAGAGTTGGCATCTTTGTCAGATGACAGGGACTGCTTTACAAAGCTCATGGAAAAATGGAATTGCCAGACGTTGGCATATCCCTACAAGTTTTTGAAACCCTTCATGGGGACAAACATCTTGTTCATATCAGTAGAAGATTAAGCATGGCAGATGGAACGTTTGTTAAGATAATCTAAGATATTTTCAAAGAGTGAGATTGATTGCTTTTAGTTTGTCTTGTTTTGCTTTGCTACTTACTTCCTGTTAGGCCTCGTGCCGACATCCTCAGCAAGGCCCCAACGAGCGGAAGCATCCAGTAATGAACTGCAAGTAGAGAGGAGACTATCATTGCAGGATATTGGCATTATACGTCGTAGTCTTCAGTTTTCTATTCCTGCCATTTTTCCATGAGTCATTTTTATATGAAATACAATAAGTGTTCTAATGTAAGCCATGTCTCCAAATCACTTTTCTATTGATTGGTATGGAAAGGAAAAGGTAGGCCAAGCCATATCTCCTGACTAATGAAGAAGAAGGTGAGTTTTTATTACTTCTGGGAAAAAAAAGGGATAACAACACAGCTAGTGGACGCTTTTTCTTGGAGAGAATATGGATCAAATTCAGCATTCAGCAAAAGCTATAATTATTGATTTTAAAGGGAAAGTTGCTGTTGGATTTCCCAGCAACCATAGAGGCTCACTTTTGCTTTTCTGAAGGCCAGACGATTCCAATGGGGTTTAAAAAAGTAGATTTGCGATCTTTGGGGGCCACGATTTTATTTCAGCCTCCAAATTTCTCAGTAATAGGAGCTTGGGTTAAAAATATATATGAATAGTCTTTTCTTCATTTTTTTGTTATACATTTCTCTATTGATAAATTTTAGTGGTTTATAAAACCCCAAAACAAAGCAACATACAGTATGTTCAATAATACACATACTTCAATCCTGTGCTGTGAAATTTTTTCCTAAGAACTTACTATGAAGCCATTTTGTAGTTACCAATGATAGATCTTTTGGACAAAGTTTTGTCTCACTATATATTTATATTTGCCTTATATTGCAAGTGTCAGTAGGTGTATCCATATTGTATAGTATCTGGTCACTATATTCAGCGTACGAGGAGCTAAAACTATATTTCCTGGGAAAGGTAAGATAGTTCTAAAATCACCTACAAGTTTTATCCTTTCTTGGGATGTCAGTTTTGTTGTTCCATACAATACTTGATTACATTGCATCCCACAGCTTTTGAATAGATAAGCTAACATAGTTTTGAGGTTTCCTGAGATTACTTTGTGTTAAGCCCAGTTCAGCATGAGTTGATGTAAAATAGTTTTATTTTGATTTGGGTTCATTTAAAAAGAGGCTAAGTATTGGTCACTGCTAATGGAACACTCTAAGATGACAAACTTTTATCTCCTAATTTTTTTTAAAGACTGTGTCACTTCATCCTTTATCCCTGTCAAGCCTTTCAATGTGACGGCTCTGCCTGAACCCACATTGGAGGTGGAAGAATTTGTTTACGACACCAGCAAGTGCTGCCGTCCTTATAGAGTCTACAAAAACCAAATCTACATTTACCCCAAGCACCTCAAGTATGATAGCCAGAAATGCTTCAACAAGGTATGGGATCCCCATGTCTCTTTGCCACAATTGAATCAGATAAGATAGATTCTTAAAAGTGGAAATGCAAACTACTATAGCTGCCACTGAAGTTCAGAAAACCTTTGGGGGATACAAAAACAGCACTTGTCGAGGGACAGCAATGACCCTCACCGTAGACACATTAGAGGACATCCGGTTGTGGAGGCTATTAGTATTCCTTTCTGAATTTTGTTTCTAGCACTTCCTTCTGTAGTTTCTGAATAGGCCCTGCAAATAGCAGACTGCCCCTCTCAAAATGCACTTGTTCTACCACTGAGACAAATATTCGTCTTGGTTCTTCCTGCTTCTTCAAAATATTGTAGATAAGGTTGTGAGGAATGGGAATATGCTTCTCTTTTTCCCCCCCTTTCTGATTTACTGAAATACTTACCACTTATATTAGACACTAAGATTTGGGGGGGGGGAGGCGTTGTTCTGCCTACTGTCCTTTAATTGACAATTATACTTTCCATTGCCCCACTGCAATGGCAGGCACGGAATATCACAGTGTGCGTTGAGTTTAAAAACTCCGATGAGGACGGTGCCACTCCGGTGAAGGTAAGCCACGTCTGCTTCGGGACACAGCCCGAGAGTGGGAAGAAGTCCCGGGGCGGGGAGCTTTTTATTTCATGTCGGTGTGGTTGACCTGATGGCCCATACATTTGTTTGAGATCATCCAGAGGATACCTGATTTTATAGCTAGCTCGATTAGAAATACTACCCTTCCCACCGTTCTGCTACATATCTCATTATGGGGTAGAAAAATGGAATGCCAGAGGGAATATATAGATCAATCTCTGAAGACCTTGCCCATATGCTAGTCTAGGGTGTCCATGTGGCTGCCTCATGTCCAAGGCCACCTCCCTAGCTGGCTCTCCTGTGTGCCATGCACAGGGCTGCCCTGACCCCGTGGGCAGTGCAGTGGACTTGGAGGACAACGACATACATGGGAGGTGTTGGTGCCCACTGCTTGAGATGCAGGAAAACCAGTCTGCTGTTGATTATGGCATTATGATGGAATTATGGAATTATGATTATGATTCCATAAGATCAGGAAAATGCCAAGGTTTGCTTGGACTCTGGCGTTGTGACCTACAGAACTGTCAATGGATGTCGTTGTAGAGTTCATAGCTGATGTCATTGTTGGTAGGTGCCTTCCAATGCGTTTTGTCTCAGCGCTGTCTTGTGTTCAAAAGAATTGAACAGCTCCCTCATCATCCTCATGGTGTTTCACCTGCTTGAGTCCACTGTTGCACCCACTGTGCCGATCTTCTCCACAAGGGTCTTCCTCTT
Organism: Nesogale talazaci; assembly: GCA_004026705.1. NCBI lineage: Eukaryota > Metazoa > Chordata > Mammalia > Afrosoricida > Tenrecidae > Nesogale > Nesogale talazaci. Next base: position 1,778 of record PVJH01032562.1, on the reverse strand, counting down.
GTCATCGTTCTTCGGCTTTTCCAAGCAGGATATCCTTTTCCTAGTGACTTAAGGGTTACACCAATCACTGCCAGGTCAGCAGCTCAACACTGCCAGCCCTCCCGAGGGAGAAAGAGAGGCTTTCTGTTTCTCTAAAGAGTTACAGCCTCTGGCACTCACTCGGAATTCATCCTGTCCTCTGGGGTCTACATGAATCAATGTCACCTTGCTGGCAGTGAATTTGGTTTTATTCATTGTTGTGAAGAGCCATCAAGTCAGTTCCAACTAATTGTCACCCAGGTGTAACCCGTGCTGGGTCAGCCTCGAAGTTTTTTGAGTCCTTTGTTGCCAGCACTGTGTCATTCTATTTCCCCCAGGGCCTTCCTCTTCCTCTTGCTGCCCCAAGACTTTGTCAAGCATGATGTCCTTCTTTAAGGAGGGGCTCTCCTGACACTATGTCTGAAGTATATAAGATGAAGCCTCGCCATCCTTGGCTTTAAGGAGTACTCTGTACTTCTGAGACAAATCTGTTTGTTCTTTTGGCACTCCATGGTACTTCCAGTCTTCTTCTCCAACACCAAAGTTCAAAAAAACATCAAAAAAATTTTTTACATATATACTCTCAAAACATCACTTTCTCCTGGACTGGAATCCGTGCTGTTCGTGAGTGGCGTGGCCCTTTGACGTGTACATGTTGATCAGTGTCTTTTAGGCACTTTCTTTTCACGTCAACTCCTGGCCTTTGCCCTTCCTCAAATGAACCAGCTTTCCCAGGGCGGCGTCCTCTGAACTGGGGAGCCCACTCCTTCTTTGCAGTTCGCGCTCCATGTGGAAGCTCTGGGACCCTGCTGGCTCTTGATATCCCAGCGATAGCTTCTTGCCTCACAGCAACGCACAAGCCCGGTAGTATGACCGACTGGCACACAGCGAGGGAGAAGAACACCGTGCATGCTTGGTAATGTGCACGTGGACGGGGGACAAGAGGAGGGCCCTCGGAGATGGATGGACACAGTGGCTGCCACAAGAAGCTCCAGCACAGGAACGGCTGTGAGCATGGCACAAGACTGGATGGTTTTCACACTGTTTCCCTGGTATCGCTATGATCCGCTGACTCCATGGCACCAGACAGCAACAATAACATCCACATGGGAACTAAAAAAAAAAAAACACACAGGAGGGAAAGATTATTTTTATTAGTCCACTGGCTTGCGCTTCTCAGACTGGATCAAGCCAAGGAACTAGATAATAAAGCACAATTACAATTTCTGACTAGCTGCCAGAAGTACCTAAGGTAATTTCTTAAAACACTCTCTTGCGTTCCAGTTATTCTGGTTTTATGCCCAGGATGGTAGTTGGACTATTCCCAGAACGGTAATCAATTTAAGAATGATCACATAGATCACACAGAGTACAGAGAGCTATTTTAAGTTGTCTGGAGCTACTTTGGACAGCCACGGGTATCAAGTTCTACACAAACCCGAAAACCCACACCCTCTGACATGCAGCCGATTCAGACCCGCGGTGACCCTGCACAGGGTTGCTGACATTGTATGACTTTAAGAGCGCAGACTTCCTCAGCTCTCGCCCTCACAGCTGCTGGTGGGTCAGGAGCACCACACAGGGCACAAGACTCCTTCCGCAGCAACATTAGCCTCACCTAAAGTGAAAGGTTACGAAGCAAATAATTGGCCTGCCAGCAACTTCCCCATGTACAAGACCTGTGTTCAATTCCTGGCCGATGCGTCTTCTACCACCTCACTGTTGGTGAAGACTGGCGGTGGGGGGGTGGGAGGGCTCTG
>PVJH01032561.1:0-22526 GCA_004026705.1 Nesogale talazaci | reverse complement strand
AGCTAAAGGGCAGTGCAACTAGTTGCCCTATTTGTAAGATTAGAGATCAGTACTGCAGTGGCCTTTGGAACTGCAGGTTTGGATGTCTCCCTTACTCAGTATACCAAATTATCTAGACAATTAGTCTCAGATGTACAGGCCTCATCAGGCACTATGCAAGATTTGCAAGATCAGGTAGATTCTTTAGCAGAAGTAGTATTACAAAATAGAAGAGGTTTAGATTTAATGGCTGCAGAGCAGGGAGGTATTTGTTTGGCTTTACAGGAAAGATGCTGTTTTTATGTCAACAAATCTGGAATCATAAAAGAAAAAATCAAGAGGCTGCAAGAAGACATGGAGAAGAGAAGAGAGGAGTTGACCATCATTCCACTGTGGACCAGGCTTAATGGACTGTTGTCTTATGTCTTGGCACTTTTGGGCCTCCTCGTTAGTTTATTGCTTTTGCCTTCATTACGGCCAGTATTATTCAACAACCTCATGGCATTTATTAAGCAACAGATTGAGACCATTCAAGCAAGGCCCCTGCAAGTTCATTATTATCGCGTGGAGATGAGCGATCTTGAACAGAGTGGCACACACGAATAGAATGTGATAAGACCCTCTGACTAGAATGTGATAAGACCTTCTGCCTCCATGAGCTGAACTTGACAGCCAATGATGGGTAAGATCAGGAACACTCTTTACCAACCTAAGACAGGCCATGGTCACATTAAAAGGCCATTGACCAAAGACGGTAAGGACTGAGTGTGTGTCCTGACAACCTAAGACAGGCGGAGTTCCCAGGAGGATATCACTTGAAAAAATAAAAAAGGGGGACATGTCGAGAGCCATCCAGCCCAGACATGCTTGACCTGGATACAGGCCGCAGGATACGCCTGAACTCTGTTGCAGTTTGTTGCCTGAGGTTTGTAGTTACCTTTGTAACTGTTAACAGCCCTGGACTTTGAAGCTTGACTTGCAGCTGTGCTGCCATTCACTTGTTAATTTTGAAGATCACCATATGCTAATTGCCCAAGCTTGCCTGCCCTATAAAACTGGTTTACTTCTCCCAAATAAACGAGACTTGATCAGAATCCTGTCTTGTCTCCATTTCTCCTGTCTTCTGTCCCCCCAATTCCCGCTCCTCCTTCCAGGACTTGTGAATTACGGACCCGCAGCCGGGACATTTCCCTAGATTCATGTACGGAAAAATACCTGAAATTTATTTCACAACACGTTTTGTTTCATAAGTTGCTAACTTATTCTACAAATCCAACTTAACTTTTTCCCAGGTAAGTTATTTTTGCAAGTTAGAAAACCATTTCCATAGAATTAGAGAAAGACAAATTAAAGTTTAAGTGACCATCATGATGGAAAGAAGCAGTAAAATTAATGAAACACACATTAGAGTTTGAGTGAGTTGAATCTGAAGATAACAGCAAGGTTTCATGAAGAATTCCCCATGCAGGTTACCTCTCAGAACTCAGGCTGGTGAAGGAGCACAGAACCATCATCAATTGGCTCCACTATAGTGGGGATCAGTTGAGTGTCATCTTTTTTTCTTAATGATATACATATTTAGGGTTTTTTTTTACATTTTTCAAATTCTTATGGGAGACTTTCATGCTGGCAGAACTACGATTCATTAAAAGGTGTTGTTTTGTCTCCTTTAATATATAACTTTCATAAAATAACTCACGCTGGTGATGTGGTCTACTCCATGCCTTTCTTTTCCATTCCACTAGGGTCTCCTTTGCTTATTTTTAAGAAATGCTCCATAGGATCTGCCAAATGGAATTTATGGCCTACCAACAGTTTGTAGAGATACAGCTGGATGGTACAATTGGTTAAGTGCAAGACTCTAAGCTAATAGGTTGTTGGCTTGAACCCTCCCAAAAGTAAGTGGAAATACAGGCCTACAGGACTGCCTTGAGGAGCATGTAGAGGAGTTCTGTGCACGTCAGAGGTCACCATGAGTCTGAGCAGAACAGAAATCCACTACGGCAACAAATGTGCTATGCTATGGAATTCTCTAGGGGAAGGATGCTAAAGTTTGGCCTACTCAACACCACTGTTTCTTAGATAACTGTGTTCACAATTTTCCTCCTTTGTGTCGAAAGGGAACCGGACTATTAAAGTGATAGGATCTATTTAGTTGATGTTCTAAATTTCTCTTTCTTATTAGGTTAGGGACAGGAAATCTCAATGTAAAGGGATTGTCTTAACCCTTCTACTTTCTCCTTAATTTGTACACACAACGTTGTGTAGAGTAGAATACCAACATCACATTGAGCTTTCAGAAAAGAGGGAATGTAATTGTAAACAAATGTCAACTAAGTTTCTACAGTGTGAAATTAATTTTGCTAGATACACCTGTATTCCTTTCTAATTCACCATTTTCAATGGTCTTAAGAGGTTTGTTCTTATTAGGTGGCAGAAGATTTTGTGCTGACACATTGCTATCTTATGACAATAGAGTGAAATGCTACAGTGTCCTGGATTATCTTTATGATTATTAGCATGCTCAGTTCACCTTCAGGACTACTGCATCAACTCATCTCTTTAATGGTTTCTCTCACTTTCACTAATGCAGAAAAGGAGCTTCTGGTACTGCAAACATCTCACTATTGTGTAAGAATCTTATCTACGTACACCTTTCTTTGGTGTTTGTGAGCTAGGCATTCACCACTATTTACTTGAGAAGGACATCGCACTTGGTAAATAAAGGATCCATGAAAAGTGGAAAAACCTCAAAGAGATGGACTAATAGATTAACGACAACAATAGACTCAAGCATTGGAACTATTAAGGGAAGGGAGCAATGTTTAATTTTGTGGTACAAAGTCACTCTAAGTTAGAATCAATGTCACAAAACAGGCTTGTTTGTGTTTTCCCCTTTGGGGATGAGTATATCGATATAATCAGATATTTATTTTATAACTTCAAAAAAGGTCAAAACCAACCCTATTCCATCTTAATATATATAGGCAGATCCATATATACAGATATATATTTCTTACGGTTTAGAAAAATGCAAATGATCCATTATAGGTAGGATTGAATATACTAGATATTCTAGAAGAAATAATACTGTCCTAAACATACATCTAATGTACCACTTGTCTGTTTTTGTCATATTATGGGGATTTCTGTATTAAGATTATCCTGAAATATATGTCACTAATATTTGGGGGAATTAGTAGCCAAGTATGCAAGACCCTCGCCCATGTCACTGGGGCTCCAGCCACCCAAATTTTGAATACCAGTAGGTACTCCCGGGGAGAACATGTTTCAGTGCAGCTTCCAGAGAAAGAAAACCTATGACTATTACCAGGAAAGACAAGTCCCCAGAGAGCATGGTGCTTGGTAAAAGAAGGAGTCAATAAACATGCAGAAGACTTTCAATGAGAAGAACTGACCCAATGGCTGCAACAATGGACTCAAACATCACAATCAAGGTGAGGAAGGCACAGGACTACGCAGACCTTTGTTCTGTTGTACATCTGATTGTTTGGAGGAAGAACAGTGGCGAGACCCTCAGAACAACCACCACTTTATATGTTTTGAGTATTTGGGGTTGTTATGAGGAACACCTGGTTATCAATGGCTCACTGACCTGCCTTCTGAGTCTTTCTTAATCTGAAAGCTCCACTTGACCTTGAAACATTTCACATTGGGACCCTTACTGGTATTCCAAATGCATGTGGGATAACCGACAATGACATAGAATAATCTTACACAGTTCCCCCCCTCCCCCATAATATTTAAAGGTATAAACTTTAGGGATAAGAGGGCTTGTCTCCACCAACGCTAAATGCCAACGCTAAATGAAAATTGGCTGCCCTTGCCACAAGAAAAGAGATTCAAATAGAACCAGGCACACATCTTCACCTATGGGGATGATCCAAAGCTGCTCATGCACAGAATAAAGTCACCTAGCTGCAGGGGACGATCACCTGGGCCTGCACACTAGACACTAGCAACGTTACTTCACATGGCACTGGAAGTCAGCCACTAAGAACAGCCAGTGCCTCAAGCAGGCTCCCTCCCCAATAGGGGATAGGTGGAGATAAAAAGCGAAAACTGAGAGCAGATCTTTCTCTAAAGAGGGTGGACTCTTTCCTGCGTGTCCATTGAACAAGTGTTCACCTTCTCAGGGCTGGAACTGTCACACTCCCCCAGCTATGGAGCATTGGACATTTTCCAGAAATAGCATTCACTTAGCTGAAACTTTCCCTTTCCCTCTTAAAGGTAACCTGGATTTACAAAAGTGCTTCTGCCATGTGCAGTCCTGCCTATATGAGGTCATTTGCATTTACTCTAAACTATAAGAAATATACATTTTATAAGATGGCACATGATGGACTTTGACATTCTCGTAGTCAAAAGTTAATTATATCAGTGGCTAAGTGCCATAAGGTTAACAATCTTTCCCAAATGCCTTTGTCTCAGAGGTGTCTCCTGGCCTCCATCCCCTGCAGCATATTCCTCCCTCCCACCATGTTCTAAATCCGTCTTGTTCCCACATGCCATAGCAAGGTGCCTGCACTCTCGAGATTGTCCTATTGACTATCAACTGGGATCCTGGTTATTTAGGAACTACCTGACTCTGTGCCGTTTGCTGAAGACAGACTACTCTGGTAACTTAATTTTCCTTAATTAGTATATAAGTTAATTTTGTTCTGTATGTAATCTGCTTCAAAGGAAACTATTCAACAAAATGAATTCATGAGTCTGAAAAGCTAAGAAAATTGTTAAAATTCAGACAAAGTTTGTTCAACTTTGTTTTATTTACCCATTGTCCTGTTTATTCTATGTAATTTGTCTAGAAGACAAAGTTTTTGCCTCTAAATTTATATTAAGTTTTATAGTCTTGACTTAGAAAATAAGTCATTTTACTTTGAGAAAAATTTAAAATTTTATCTTTCACCTCTTTGGTAAAATAATTCAAGTATACTTTGTCAATGACCTATTGTAAATCCCTGACCATTTTAAAACTTCAATAATTATTTGCTTCTATGTTAGAAAAAGAAAAATTAAAGTTGCTATAGGTAACAGAGAATAAAACTGAATAAAGATAATATATACCAGAGTTTCTGTCAACTAAAATATATAATTGATACTATAACCTAACCATGAATAAAGTTATCCTATCCTGATAAAAACACAACCAACAAAAAAGTAACATAAGTAACTTTTAAAAAAATTTATTTTAAAAAATAAAAGCATTGCCAAATTGCCATAGATTGTTCTTTGAAGGAGTTAGAAATAAACTACCTCAAAAACAAAACTAAAATTAAAATTAAAGCAATAAAGTTTCAAACTACTTAAACTGGAGACATATCTGATGCTACAAAGTGACATGTAGCATTCCAAAATGGTGATGCAACAGAAGCATGGTTATGAGGTAAAGGAATTACGTGTGAAGCATTCTGATTAAAAGTGGCCGTGGCTGAGAGGACCACAGAGGTTAGGACACTGGAAGCAGAGTGGAAGGGGTAGTTTTGGTTAGAAGCATGAATTTGGAATATGTGTATGAGTTAGATTAAATACATCCCTAAGGGGGAGTTAATAGGGTGGTCATAAGGTAATCATTGTAAAACCTATCCTGAGTATTGGTGAGGGAACATCTAGTAAGGATTTCAAGTCAAAATCCCTTATTATGATCATCCTTCCCATATCTTCCATTTAATGACGAAGAAAAATGTTTGCTTTGCTATGTACTTAAGTCTCTTTAAATGTTTGACGCTGTGGGAGAAATGAGAAAAATATTAAGATAGCTTTCAGACTTGCCTTCATCAAGTTAAGTGCCTCTGTGTTCAAACTCACATACACCACCATTAAGAGCTAAGTTGAAAGTTTAAGCATATTCTGGGAAACAAGAAAAATAGAAACAATGTCTGGTAATAGTTGCTTATGGTTTTGAAAGACAAAAGGAAAGTCATTATGTTTTAGAATATCTGGTTATGTTATCATTATCACCATTAGTCAACAGTCAGGTGTACTATGGTGGTTTTATACTATGGTGGCATCTTGTATGTTGCTGTGATGTTGAAAGTTATACCATTGGTGTTTCTGCCAGAATATGAAAGATAACCAAAGCTAAACTTGAATGGTTAGTAGTTGATGAATTGTGAGGAAAAACAAGGGAACAAAAGTACTTTGAGAGTCAGTGTACAAAAAAGAGACACTCCATCAGAAAGGGAGAGGAAGTCAAGCAGTACATAAAGGAAATTGATGCTTGGAAACTGCCTACGGTAGCAATTGTGCAATACTGTTTGATGTGATTGAATGATGGAATGATATGATTTATGTATAAACTCCAAATTAATAATTTATTTTTTAAAATTCACAATACGAAAAGAAAAGGCTTGGGGATAAACAAAAATATTAAGGAGAAGAGAATGAATGAAAGACAATGAATGAGGTGTGAAGAAAAGGTCTCTACAGTTGAAAGTCTGTGTAAATCAAGAAAAAATATGTTTATTTTTAGGTATAAGAGAATGATGGCACATTACTATATTTTCAATATATTTTCACTCAGTTCCCTGTGTGTGTGTTTGTTTGTTTGTCTTTTGGTCCCAAGCAATCACATTGCTTTTTAAAAACAGTTTTAATGGCACTTCATCCACACATGCAATTCAATGATTCAGTCATATCAAAAAGAGTTCTACAATCAACTTTAGAACAGTTCCTTTTTCTTTGTACTCTTTGTTATTCATGTAATTTTATTTTCAATTGTGGAAAAAATATATACAGCAAAACACTTTCCAATTCAACACCTTCTATATGTATAATTCAGTGCCTTTCACTGCATTGCTAGTGTTTACAAGCAATATTGCTATCCTTTCCAAAAAGATTCTGCCACCGTTAACAGAAATTCAATGTCCCTGCAATCACATTGTTCATAGTCACTTTGAGTGTAATGTTATTAACACTCTGATGCTGCTGTGGCAAAAGTTATTGAGATTACCCTTCATGTTTATAGCTTAAATATCCCTTTCATTTTCTCAGGCAGAACTGGAGTCCCAACTTTTGAATGCTATTTGCTTAAAAATTACCCTTAGATTGCAGTTCATTTTAGTTCCTTCTTACTATGATCTTACTATTTTCATATACCTTCTCTTCATTCTTAATCTTAGTTATATTTCATTCCCATTCTCCTTAATCCAGACTACCCCCACCATATTTTCACTGTTCATTTTTTCATTCATATCTCCCTTCAACAGAAGTTCTATTGAAAGCTGTCCACTAAGGGCACTCTATTGGTATTTTAAAGACTAGTGGAATCATTTCTTATATCTTAGAAATATGTAAATCATCACAGAAGGGCAAAAATACAGCTGAGTGATGAGTCATATTATATAGCAAGTGCTTGAAGAAAAGATCAGTCTCGTGCAGGTTTGTCAATTATGGGGTTACCTTCATGGCCAGATAATCTATTTTAAGACAAACCTGTTTTCCTTTACTATCTCAAAAAACAAAGTAAAAATAAATTATTATCAAAGCTAGTAACAGACACAATAGCAACTCAATACATAATCTATTGCTTAGGCTGGGCCCTGCCCTTGAGGCAGAGTGGACCTTAATTATGCATATGAGATCAAGCTTTCAGAAACCTCATTTGCTGCAGTAGCACGATTTAAAATGGGCAGAATGGCTACAAGCATCCCTTTTATTCAATGTGGAAACCTAGGAAAGTTAAAAATGCTCACACTGGAAATGGAGCGGAGGAAGATTGATACCTTAGGCACTATTGAATTGCAGTAGACAGATACCAGATATTTTTAAACTGACAATCATAAAGATTACTATGTCAGGAATGGCAAATTGACAAGGCATGGTGTCCATAACATGAAAAAACTGTTCAATGAAGGAGGAAGATCACAGAAAAGATGGATGCATTTCAACTTTGGTGTTAGTGAAGATAATTGAAATCACCATGAACTGCCTGAAGAATGAACAAGACCATCTTGTATGAAATACAGACTGAAAGTTCTTTAGAAATGAGAATGGTGAGACTTTGTCTCACATATTTTGACATGGAAACTGGAGAGACCAATTCTTGGAAAGGGACATTATGCTTGGAAAATTGGAAGGTCAATGAAAAATAGGAAGACTCTCCAGGAGATGGATTGACCGAGTTGATTCTGACTCACATTGGACCTACAGAACAGGGAAGAAGAGCTCTTAGTGGTTACCAATCCATCACAACCACTACATGCCTGGGACTCTCTTCCTGGACAGAATGAAAAATTCTCATTGTACCTTCACCCATCTGACTAGGACTAATCTAATTAAACAGAAAGGTTCTAGCTTTCTCCATGACTAACACCAGGTAAATATGTTGGCCATTTATAAACAATTTTTATAATTAATGAAAGCTAAGTGACACATAGTTTAATTGTCCTAGACTCAGAATATTTTAACAACATCACAAAATATGTTCACTTAGAAAAAGTTATCAAAAGATCAGTTCATGCTTTTGTTTTATTATGAAGATAAGTCAGATCAAAGGTTTTCAGTAGGAGATTTGAAGTAGTAAAATTTTACTATCTACTGTACTTGAGTCTGTGCATAATCTAATGGTGCACCGTTCCTTGTCTCTTGGAAGGAACATTTGATCTATTCAAGAAACATTTTGTTTATTATTGGAAGAATTCTACTGAGAAACGTTTTCCATCGACAAGGAATGGCCTGTTGCTCATGTGGAAGGAGCAGCCACATCTCCAATGCGTTCACATCACCAGAGCTGAAGCAGATATTGGCATAGGTCAATATTGCCAGGTGCTGCAGTGAACAGTGAGCAAGGAGGCCTGAAAAAAAAGGCATTGGTGCGCTGATGGTAGGCACTCTTGAACACAATCCTGGGATATTTGTAAGGAAGCATTTCCACAGAGCTCCTTCAGCTACTGAGCTGTCAGAGCTGATGAAAGAGAAACTAACAGTGTGGTGTCTAACTTGTAGGAATTCTTATGACTTAGACACAAGTGTACAACAGGGGGAAAAGGAAAGAAAACGTGACGATGATGTTTTATTCCCTTACCAATACCCCCAAAAGCAAAAACAAACAACAAAAAAAGGAAGAGGAAAAGTTTTCTTCTCAGTGATGTATTGAATATTTTCTGAGTATGAAGGCGTGATTGTGAAGTTTTCCTCTCATTTTAAGTCATGCTCTAATAGCAAATGATGGTCTCAAAGCTTAGTCCACCCATGTCATGGGGGTAACCTCTGTTTTGAGGAGGCAGCTCTTTCTCAGTTGTATTTTGAGTGCCTTCCAACTGGTGGGCTTCATTCCTAGGCTTTGGGTGACTAATCATAAGTGGACAGGCTGTTTCTTCTTCTGGAAGATCCAATGAAACCTGTTCACTTTGGGTGAGTGAACCAATGTTTGAAATACCTGGAACATAGCTTCTAGCATCAGAGCAACATACAAGTCAACACACTACAACACACTCCCACATAAGCCATGATTAATATTTAGCATAGCATTAGAGAGTAGAGGGAGAAGCAACAATCAAGAATAAGAGGACATTCTTGGGATTCCTTGTCATTTCACAGGCTTGACTAAGAGATTGGGGCAGTGTTTTGCTCCCCTAGGAAGGCAAAAGTAAAAATAGCTGACTTTGCCTTTTTGCTGGTCTGATGGTAATTTGGGAAGAAAAAAATTTCTCATCATTATGGAATTTATATAGAGAAAATTATTTCATTAATTTAAACATAGAAACAGATTGTTGTTTACTAGAATCCAACTCCTTGCCCTTAAAATGGAAAACTAGAAAAAGCAGGCTATCTTTTATATAGAAATGCAGTGCAGTAATTTCTATTATTTTTTCAGATATAGATGAAGCAACTTGGAAAATATTCTTAGATATGAAGCAAGAAGACTAATATTTATATGTAGTATTTTGCCTCCATATTCATCAATGTTACTTTATCCTGTTCCACGTTTCCATCTTGCACCAAGGCATTAGGAAAAAACAAGTGACTCCCCTAATCACTCATTAAAATGAGAGAGTTAGGGATCAAACACATCTCCTTGGGGAGCGTAGGGGGCAGTGGTGCATTCCAGGCAGTGTTCACCTTGCTTCTGCTCCCATGCTGCCTGAGTCACCAATACGCAGCACCTCGTCTATTCTCCAACGATTCTTTACTCTGGGCCTGGAATTCCCCCGTGGAATTATGTATCGATAAATTTAATGTGCCTCTGGATATGAAACTCTTTTCCTTAATAGGAAGCCCCAAAATGCAGTCAATAGGGCAAAAGTTAGTAATATTTTATCCTACTAGGCTTGGCCTCTACCCTTTTATAAATGAAAACACAGCCTTATGTGTGAATGGCGCCATCCCCCAGTTGGGAGATTTAAAAGAGCATTTGATCAAAGCTCAGAGAGACATCCTCTTTAATGTAAGAGCAAACCAGACAGGTTTGGCTGTCATTAGTTGGGGGGAATGGAGGCCCACCTGGGAGAGGAACTGGACTCCAAAAGACATCTACAAGGATTTATCTATTGAGTTGGTTCTGCATGAAAATGAACAGCTCAATTTCTCTGAGGCCTACAAGGTGGCCAAAGAGGATTTTGAAAGTGCAGGAAAGACCTTTATTCTTGAAACTTTGAAGTTGGCTAAACGACTTCGTCCACAGTATCTATGGGGCTATTCTTCTTTCCCTGAGTGTTACAACCATAATTACACGAGAGCAGATTACAATGGAAGCTGCTATGTGATAGAAAAGAGGAGAAACGACCAGCTCCAGTGGCTGTGGAAGGAGAGCACCGCCTTTTTCCCAAACATTCATTTGAACTCTCGTCTAAGTTCTTCTCACCTCGCTGCACACTTTGTCCGGAACCGGGTCCAAGAAGTCTTTCGGGTTTCTAGTGTACGAGACCCTGAAAACCCAGTTCCAATTTATTTTTATGCCCGTCCAACTTTTAATGATGTGCCTTCCATGTACCTTTCTCAGGTAAGTAAATCAATTAATGGGAGTTAGGGGATCAACTAGTGACAGTCAATGGAATTTAGCATCACTTTTAAAGGGAGGGAAATTATGCTAATAATAAGATCTACCTTATTAAAGGAAATGAAGAAATGTTTTCTTTAATGTAATCACAAATCTTAGCAACTGTAATAAATTAGGGATCGAAGACAACGTATTAACGCTTCTTACTACCAGCCCTACCCCCCACTCCCTACAACTGTCATCAATAGTCATTAGAGCAATGACTATTGGAGTACACTGGAGGGATCATTAACATGCCACTCTCAGATCAACGTACTCACTATCATGTTACTGTACTTCCATTTTAGATAAAAATGTTTGCTTTGGTGTGGCTGCATTTGACATCATTTTGTTGTTAACTGCTAACTCTCTGTATCCCTTTTGCCAGTATGACCTTGAGAACACAATTGGTGAAAGTGTTGCTTTGGGTACCCCTGGAATTGTTTTCTGGGGAAGCCGCAATATGACCCGAAACGTGGTAAGTTGATGGAAAACAGATGAAAACCAATTATAACTTTAGAGTCAAGGACTGTTACAGGTGGTAGAAGAGAACAATGTGTCAACTGTGAAGTTTAAGTGCAGTCACAGATGCCTGGGAAGATAGATTTAGCAAGCTGCTTCCAATAACATTAGACATTGAAAATTTTAAGGAGCCTAGCCCAACTCTGCACACAGGGGTCTCCATAAACTAGAATGAGATACATGGAAGAGTTTTGTTTTAATTCACTACTTTTTTATGGTATTGAATAGGTAGCTTGCTTGGCATATAGTTGTAGATGTTCAATATCGATTGACAGGACAGAGGAAGGAGCCCTTCTGGTATAGTGTTTTCTCATTAGGCTGCTGATTATAAGTTCAGCAATTCAAAACCACCAGCCACAGCATGAGAGAAAGATGGGCCTTTCTACTCCCAGAAAAAGTTAGTTTGAGAAAGCAAAACAAAATCACCAACTGGAATATTAATTATTAGGGAAAGTGTTTTGAACATACACTCTATAATGATTTGGGGTAGCCAGGAGCATTTCCATTTAATATCATTTTTTGAATCCCATATGATTAAACAAAAGAGATTGGATGGTAGATGTGTGCTTAATTAAATTAAATTATTTTTTAATAAAGAGTTCTAGTCTGTTTAGGAAATATATGGCTAGTAAATCTGTAAAGACAGTAGTGAATTAATGGCTTCTTTAGGGTAAGGCAGGGGAGTTTGTGGGAAAATTAGAAACTGATAATGAGTACAAGAAACAAAAAATGTTTTTAAATTGAGATAATGCTTGTATAATTCTTCATGATATGATTGAACTATTGAATTGTATGAAAAATGTATTAATTTCCAATAAAATGTTCATAAATATATATTCTGGGAAATCACAGGGGCAGTTCTCCTGGATGCGCTGGGGTCATTATGAGTTATAACACAGTGAGATTTCCAGTGTCTAGGACAGAGTAGAACTTCCCTATTTGGTTTCCAAAGTTGTCCATCTTTATGGAAACTGACATCACTGCTAACCTTCAATTTCACAGCCCAGTGCTTAGTCACTGCATCACCAATGCTACTTCACCTTTGTGAAATCTTTAAAGGTCATCAGAGCCCTCGCCTATCTTGGTATTGTCTTATTTGGTTTGATCACCAATAAAAAGTGACAGGAAATATCACTACAGAGCAAAGTGTGTATTTTTTAGTAAAATGTCTTCTATTAGAAAGACTGAGCCCTGGTAGCATAGTGGTTGAGTGCAGGACTGCAGCCCACCAGCTTGGCTGTTCTAATCCAGTGGCAGCTCTCCAGGAGCAAGGCTGGGTAGCTCCCACAACCAAGAGAGGGCAGTGATGCCACATAAAAGAAAATAAAAAAACCTCACATATTCTCCTAATTTTGTTTGCATTCTCAGATGCATAAATTTCTTTCTCAAGGACTCTATTAACTTTATGATAGAGCAATTTACATATATTCTAAATAACAGGATTTGTTTTGGTTTGTTCTAGCTGAATGCCTTTACCCTTGTGCGAATGAGTCAGGGGCTCTCAGTGTCTGGGATGATATAAAGTATTAGATGTCTTGAGTTTGTTTTTAAAATATTGAGTTTGTTTTTGAAAGGCACTTTAATGTAGAGTCACGTTCCTGTAACTTGCAGATTATTTTTAGTTATTCAAAGGCAGTCCTCCAATTTTTATTTCCTTCTTGGAGTTGTCCCTTTTCAGATCTATTGAATAGATTCTTTGCCCAAAATCTGCTATCATTCCCAATTTATGATCATTCTACATGTAGGTCATATATTTTCTCCCCTTTTTCTATGTCACCTGTAATCTATAGTTTTGGTTCATTTGTCACATTTCTGTCTTTTCCTAACAACTTGAAAACCTTGTTATGGCAGGTTATTGGCAAGTACTACAATGGACCTAAACCAATTGCTTATAAAATAAGCAAACTTTACTTCCATTCTACAATATCCAGAAGTCACCTCCTACTCGTCCCAGCTCAAAATAACCTAAATGCTAAAATTTCAAGCCTTGTTAATTGTTACACATAGCACTGTAAAATATTAGGTTATAAAATCTTTATAAATAATTTATATTCAAAACAAAGGTAATATTTAAAGTGTATCACAATTCTTTTGTTCAGTTTTAGTATTATTATCTATTCTCATCTGGCTATTTATATCTAATGTCTTTGCATAGTGAAAATTCTGGATTGCGGTGTGTTACACCACATACAAAGTGCCGTATCTTGTACACTCATTTTCCTATTGTTCATACACTGGTGGCAGCTGGGTACTGACCATCGTAGAAATACTTGCTGTGAACAAGGCTTTATCTTTTGTAGGTCAGTTGTTAGTTCTTTCCAGAAATCACATCTTGTCATGAGTCTCAAACTACTCTCATGTTTTTACTACTGTTTTTGCCTCATACTTACTGCCATGGAGCAGGGGAAGCAGCTGCAATATGATACCATTCTCATATATTCTTGCTACTGTTGATGAATATTGATGAAGTTTGTGTTTTTTATGGAAGGATACAAAGAACACAGACAAGGAAAAATACTTGACATAATAATTGCTAACGGAGAGAATTAAAATTGATACAAGGGGGTAAAAAGGAAAGATATCCAAAAGGGGTGATTTCTAACTAAAGATGAGATCTAAATGATAAGCTGGAGAACAGTGATCTTAAAAATCCAAACAAAGAACATTTCAACTAGAGGAGAGAGTAGTGTAAGAGTTCTAATGCTGGAAATGAACCTAAAGAAGTCTACAAGCAATCTCCGTGTATGAAGTAGAGTACACAAGGAGGATTATACCAACAGAATGCTGCTTTACACCATGTTTGACTTTGTACCAGTCAAGAGGTTTTTTGTTCTGGACACCATTCAAAGTCATTAGAGAGCTATGAAGAGAGGTAGTATATTGCAACAAACAGAACAATTTAAATAACCCAAACTTATTGTCTCACAGTTCTGCATGTCAGAAGCCCAGCACAGGTCTCATCAGGTTTATATCAAGATGTTGGTAAAGCTTCATTCTTCCTGGGAGCATCCTCCCTCACTTGTTTATATGGTTGATAGAATTCATTTCCTTGGGACTGTAACAGCTTATTCACCTTTTCCTCATTAACTCTCAGCTGGAAGTCAACCAGCTTTTCTTTTCCTTTCCAGTGCAGTCTTTCTAGCTTTTCGAGACCACTAGCATGGTGGTCCACTTTCTAACTGGATTTTAAGGACTCAAGCAATTGGATCACCCCACCTAGATAATTCAAGATCCTCTTCCTTATTTCCCAGTAGTTTAAAGTCTCTTTTGCTTAGTAAGGTAAATACAATCATTGGTTAACAGGCATTACGGCATAGGTTTCTTTGGACATCATTATTCTGCTAAGCACAGAAGGCCTTATCTCAAGGGAATGAGAGACAAAGTGAAGTCGGAGTCACCATTTTCCTGGACATTTTGAACCGGATTGCCATTGCCACTTCCCCTGGTCTGCTGCAGGATTAGCACCATCATCTTATGAAAAAAGTGAATACCTCTGATCATTTTAGAGGCTAGACTATCTAGTTTTTATGTTGCTGCAGCCTCGAGTTGAGCCATTTCAGTCAGACACCGTTCATGGCAGAGTTATGAGTGTACTTATAATGAGGGTACTTGTATTAGAGCAGTTAACATTCATCATTCGAAATATGTATAATCTTTAATATAATGTATAACCAGTTGAACTGTTGAATTGTTTTAATTTCAAGATAGTAGCTCAGAAAACTTTCTGATGCTGTGCAAACTTGCCTAACAAATATGATGCTTGTTACATTTATAATTATTGTTATTGAGAGCTAATTGGTGATGCTTTTAATCTATTAACCAATTTTTTTTATGAATAAGACTCAACCCCATCCCATCTTTACAAGAACCCAGGAAGGCAGGCTTGACAATGAACCGTATTTTACAGATGAATCTGAAGCATACAAGGTTAATTTGTCCAAGGGCACATAAGAGGAAACTAAGCATTGGAAAGCTTAAAAAGATCCTCACATGTACACAGCTTCCAATCACCAGCACTGAGGCTTCAGTCAGGTAGATGGACCTGAGAGCTCATGCTCTAATCATTCAACTTCTCCAGATTATGACTTATTGAGGAAGTCTTAGGCGCAAGTATCAGAAACCTCAATTGGTGTGTATATCCCTCTATGTCATGGAATAACAGATGATCCCTTCTTAAAAATGTTGAAAAAAAAACCCAGTTGGATGAATTTTATCTCACAAGGGTGATAAGACTAGAATATATTCTACCTCCTACTTGACATCTGTTTTAGTCAATTTCCTTAAAATAGCTTATATCCATGAGTGAATTCATGTATTAACTGACTTGTACCTTGATTTCCTGATCCTTTCATTTCACAGGAGACCTGCAGAACGCTCGCCAATTACCTGAGGACTACACTGAATCCGTACATCCTCAACCTCACTTTAGCAGCTGAAATGTGCAGCCAACTGCTTTGCCAAGGAGCAGGAGTATGTTTCAGGAAAGACTGGAATTCAACTGACTACCTTCATCTGAACCCAGACAACTTTGTTATTCAAACAAGGAAAAATGGAAACTTTAGGGTAACGGGGAAACCCACCAAAGAAGACCTGAAGTATTTTTCTGAAAAATTTACTTGCCGTTGCTATAAGAGTTCTGTGTGTAAGGCGAAGAGAGATATAGAAAATACTAATCTAGACCATATCAAGGTATGCATTGTTAGTGATATTTGTATAGGCAGTACAGTGAATAAAAAATCCATTGATTACTCCTTTAGAAAGAAAGAGAAACCATTTCCATGTGCTCCTGGGCAAAATCCCAGTGGGTGTCTCAAGGCCAATTGTTCTGAGGCAACCAATGCCCAGGGGGAATGCCAGGGTACTGAAGGCAAAAACACGTCCAGTCTTACAAGCAAGAAAATGGACACAACAAATTTAAGTACAAATAGGGTATATGTTCAATTTCCTATCCACATGCTGTACGTTTCAATATCTTTATTTTTTTCTACTCAAGCTTTTAGTTAATTCCATGTCTTGAGGACAAGTGATATACATGAAATTTTTGAGACACCCTAAGTGTCCTGGTTATAGGGTTTTGACTCAAAACTCTGATACTACAAGATATTTTGACTTTGAGCAAAGATTATTTTCTCACGGAAATACTGAGATCTAAAGAACCTGGAATCTGTCATTTCTAAAATTGTACAGAATTAAATCACTTGTAAAGGTATTTTGCTTTTGAAAATCCAGGTAAAGTTTGCATCATTAATGTAACATAATTTGTTTTGTAAGATAATCATCAATTTTATATTTTCAAGTAAGTGGTCATTAGTGTATAGCAAATACTTCAAATACTGTGAACTTATACATTGAATTTACAGTCATGGACTATATTTTTGGATTTATAAACAGAAAACAAGACTTAAAACACTTGGAGACATTATTTTCTTTGGAGAACTGTGAAGATTTGAGTAAATCAATTTACTGTAAATGAATGCCTTTGTACAGAATTTATAACAAAAATGCCAAAAATGTATTGAAATGCAAATCCTATCTGTTCAAAAATTAAAATATTGCAGTGCCTCACTCTACCTGAAGTGTGCTGTTGTTTTTGGGTGCCCATCTAGTCAGTTCTGACTCACATTAACTGTATGTACAACATACAGATGGTAATACTGCCTGGACCTGAGCCAGCCTCACAGGACCTGCAAGGAAGTAATGAAATATTGGAACTATTAGATGACTTAATTTGCCTTTTGATATTGGAAGGGTTGGTAGCAAATTTAACAATTGCAACCAATATTTTACTCAGCCACTGGTGCTCATGAGACAGGCACTAAGCCAGTTGAGGACAAATCCCACCAATCAAGTAAGTGGACAGGTTCCAGATACCTGGTTCCTGTGAATCAAATTCCTACCTCAAAGATGTGTGTGTATGTGAGGAAATCTTTTGAAGTTTTTACACAAAATCACATCCTTGTATCAGCAAGTATTACCCCACTAATGAGAGTGGAAAAGTTACTATTCCTTGGCCAAGTATTACCAACCATAAGACTAATTCTCAAAGAAAGTCTTGTCCTCCTGCAGGCCCAGAGACCTCTGCGCTACCCCAGGATGGGTGCCCCTGGGTGGGTATTGGATACTTCACAGACTAAGGCAATGGTCATTGCGATATTCCTCACTGCTTGCTAAATTGAAGGGATTTGACCAAAAACTACAGAGAGACAAACAGGAACTCATGGTTGGTATTTCCTAAACAAGTTCTTTACTTTCCATGTCAGGGTACAAGAACAGGGTGAGTCCTTGATGCAACAACAATGGGTATCAGTTCCTTTTCTCTTTTTTCTGGGTGAGCCCTTATCACTCAGGTGTAATGGGCCCAAGAGTTGACTACATAGCACTAAAGGGTTGGGTGGGTCCCCTTGGGTGAAAGTTAATCTCTGAAGTGCTTGTTTCACCCCAGGTCTTGGACAGGATCTGATTTCTAGGGCTGAAGATGTCTCCAGGGTCTTCTCTAATGAGCAACACACTGGAGTCTTAATGAACAATAATGGAAGTCATATTTCCAAGGGACTAAAATTGTCCTACTATTCTAAGTTTGCATTAAGAGTAAAATTTTTTTACTCCACTTGCCCGTTTAAGAACTGGTCTATACCTTGTCTTTTAGGGGCATATATTGAGCCTGCTTGGCACAAGACTGATTCTAAGCAGGAAAAGGGAAAATGCTGGGAACAAGTTAAATTTGTTTCCTGACACAACTTTGTCACAATTTTTTTTGAAGTGTAGTTAATCTTCTTCCTCTTTCTTTCAAGAGTGGAGAGATTTTCACTTGAGTTCTGGTAGAGGGCCAATATCCTCTGTAACTTTTGCAACACACTCTTCTTGTCATTCTGGGGAGATAAATGCAATCTCAATTTGGCAATGGTCCCCTTCCAAAGCCCCTTCAACATTTCTGTGACTTTTCTCTTCTATAGGGTTAGGTTTCTACCCTTCTTGTGATGATGTCTACAAATACTACAAAGTATGCTGGTCACAGAGAGTTCCATCTGCTTTCTGAGCCAGGCAAGTATAGTATCCATTCTATGGTGGGAAGCTGAGCACTCTAATCTATTTCAGATGTTGAGAGTTGTTTCCTCCAGGTTATTAATTTATTCTCCTGGGATTTTTTGGAAACCAGTCTCTTCAGGTTAAAAAGAGTCGAAATTCTAAATTATGGATGAGCGTCAAGGCTTGTAGGCTTAGAAGCTCTTGCGGCTTTCTTTGCTCCCAAATCATCTGTTGTTTCCCCGGGTCTATGGTCTTGATTTTCAATGCCTTGAACAGGAAAAGACCGTTGGGTTTCTTGGGTTAGAAATATCTCAGTCCCTGGCTTCACACAAGAAAGAATTCATGCCCAAGCCTGCCTTGTAATCCAAGTGGATTTTTTTATAAAGGACAAAAAGGTTTCAGGTTTTACATAGACACACTCAGGGCACCTCACACTCACATATGGAAACCTGAGGCCAGAGAAACAGTGTGACCCTGCTGAGAAACAGCTGAGGAAAAAGGGGTGGCTTCTGGTTTTTCAAGGCCCTAAGTGGGAGATGTGGTCCAGAGTGCTGGTTGACTCTTTTGGCTGAATTAACCTCACCTAACCTTGATTAGGGCTCACCCAGGTGTCAACTGATCGCATGTGTTCATTGGCCTTGTCATCACAACAGACCTACCTATTGTCTTTGGCCATGTTGGCACCACAGGCTTACCTATAACCATCCTTCCCTTGCCAACGTGGCACCTGTACACAATTATTTAGCCATATAAACTTTGCAGACATCAATGAAATCAAACTTATACTTAACATCAAACATCTATCATACATATAATGAGAAAACACTGAGTCCAATTGTAGCCGATATACATGAAGAAAGAAAAGATATTCAATAAGCTCATACAGAAAATACATGAACAATCACAAACCTCGCATTTGCAATTGATCACGTGATCAAAACTGGTAGGTAGAACTACCTTCTTCTACTATCCATTCTGTATTACCTTTGCCCTCAGCAATCACTTCAGCTGGTTGTGGTTTTTTGCCTGGTGGGGTGACTGAGACCTTCATTCCTGAGGGGTCTAAGTCATTAGATATCCTGTAATGATGGGGTTGCTGTAATTTACCATTTACTTTTATCACAGGGCTTGGTAGCACTAAGAGTCAGCCTATGTGATCTCCTGGATTCCAAACATATTCCTCTGTACCCCCATTATGTAACACCAGTCCAATTTCTTCTTGATAATCTGGGTCAATTACATCACTCAGTACAGTGACACCCTTCCTGATCTGTTGATCCAAAGGCATGAGAAGCCCAAAGTGGACAGGGGGCATTCTCAACTGCCAGTTCAGTGGAATCCGTGCTGTGTTTCCAGGCGGGAGAGTTCCTTCCTTCGGGACCAGGACCTCCAGTCCCAGAGAACATAGGGTTGCTGGGACAGGAAGTAAAAATGCTGCAAGTGGGTCAATAGGAGTAATAGTGAGTGGTGCCACTCCAGCTTCCACCCTTTGGTTCCTGGACCCATGAATCCTGGCTATTGGAGACACAGTACCATATATTGGCCACTGGTTTAAAGCATATACAGCTTCCTGGAGAGCACTGCCCCAGCCTCGCAAGTTGTTGACATGTAGTTTGCTTCGTAGTTGTGTCTTCAGGAGCCCATTCCATCGTTCTATCAAGCCAGCTGCTTCAGGATGATGAGGAACATGATATGACCAGTGGATTCCATGGGCATGGGCCCATTGCCACACTGAATTTGCTGTGAAGTGAGTTCCTTGATCTGAAGCAATGCTATGTGGGATGCCATGTGGGTGGATGAGGCATTCTGTAATTCCGTGAATGGTGATTTGGGAAGAAGCATTGTATGCAGGAAGGCAAATCCATATCCGGAATAGGTGTTTATTCCAGTCAGAACAAAATGCTGCCCCCTCCATGTTGGGAGTGGTCCTATATAATCAACTTGCCATCAAGTTGCCAGTTGATCTCCCCAAGAAATGGTTCCATACGTTGGACTTAACGTTGGTTTCTGCTGCTGGCAAATAGGCACTCAGCAGTGGCTGTGGCCAAGTCAGCCTTGGTGAGTGGAAGTCCATGTTACTGTGCCCATGCATAACCTCCATCCTTGCCACCATGTCCACTTTGTTCATGTGTCCATTGGGCAATAACAGGAGTGGCAGAGGAAAGAGGAGGGCTAATCTCCACAGTGCGTGTCATCTTATCTACTTGATTGTTAAAGCCCTCCTCTTCAGAGGTAACCCTTTGGTGAGCATTCACATGAGACATGATTACATTTACTTTTCTGGCCCATTCAGAGAGATACATCCACATACTCCTTCCCCACACCTCCTTGTCACCAATCCTCCAATCATGTTCCTTCCAAGTCCCTGACCATCCAGCCAAGCCATTAGTCACAACCCATGAATCAGTATACACTCTCACATCTGGCCACTCTTCCTTGTACACGAACTGAACAGGCAGGTGCACTGCTCGAAGATCTGCCCATTGGGAGAATTTTCCTTCATCACTATCTTTTAGGGAGATCCCAGAAAGAGCAGCACTACTGTCCACTTACGAGTGGCACCTGCATATCGTGCAGAGCAATCTGTGAACCAAGCATGACTTTTCTCTTCCTCAGTTAAATTATCATAAGGAACTCCCCAAGAGGCCATAGGTGCAGATTCAGAAAGAGAAGGTAATGTGACAGGAGTGGGGACTGTTAGCATTTGGGCCACTTCTTCATGTAGCTTACTTGTACCTTCAGGTCCTGCTCTGGCCTGATCTCATATGTACCACTTCCATTTAACAATGGAGTGTTGCTGCGCACGTCCAACTTTATGACTCTGTGGGTCAGACAATACCCAGGTCATGATAGGTAGTTCAGACCTCATGGTGACTTGGTGGCCCATGGTCACCATGGCTCCATGGTCATCATGGCTCAATCACAGGCCAACAGCTGTTTTTTGAAGGGGGAGTAGTTGTCTGCAGAAGATGGCAGGACTTTACTCCAAAATCCCAATGGTCTACGCTGTGATTCACCAATAGGGGTCTGCCAAAAACTCCACACTGCATCTTTATCAACAACTGACACTTCTAGCACCATTGGGTCATATGGTATGTATCATATGGTCCCATTGGCAAAGCAGGTTGCACAGCAGCCTGAACCTGTTGCAGAGCCTTTTCTTGTTCCAGGCCCCACTCAAAATTGGAGGTCTTTTGTGTCACTTGATAAATAGGTCGAAGTAGTACACCCAAATGAGGGATATATTGCCTCCAAAATCCGAAGAGGCCCACTAGGCGTTGTGCCTCCTGTTTCGTTGTTGGAGGAGCCAGATGCAATAGCTTGTTCTTCACTTTAGTGGGAATATCTCGACATGTTCCACACCACTGGGCCCTTAGAAATTTTACCGAGGTGGAGGGTGCTTGAATCTTTGTTGGGTTAATTTCCCAACCTCTTGTACACAGGTGCTGTATGAATGAATCTAAATCTAAATCTAAATTGGATCCTTAGTGGATCCAATCAGCATAATGTCATCAATATAATGGACTAGTGTGACATTTTGTGGACTAGACAGGCGATCGAGGTCCCTTCGGACTAAATTATGGCACAGGGCAGAAGAGTTGATGTACCCCTGGGGGAGAGTTGTGAAAGCGTACTGTTGCCCCTGCCAGCTGAAGGCAAACTGCTTTTGGTGATCCTTTGAAATTGGTATTGAGAAGAAGGCATTGGCCAGATCAATAGCTGCATACCAAGGTCTAGGAGATGTATTAATTTGCTCAAGCAATGAGACCACATCTGGAACTGCAGCTGCAATTGGAGTTACCACCTGGTTAAGCTTACGATAATCCACTGTCATTCTCCAAGATCCATCTGTCTTCTTTACAGGCCAAATGGGTGAGTTAAATGGAGATGTGGTAGGAATCACCACCCCTGCATCTTTCAAGTCTTTGATGGTGGCACTGATCTCTGCAATCCCTCCAGGAATGCAATATTGCTTTTAGCTTACTATTTTCCTAAGCAA
>PVJH01032560.1:0-22495 GCA_004026705.1 Nesogale talazaci | reverse complement strand
TCCATCCTGTAAGCTTCCCCAAGCTGCCCAGCTCCACCCCACCCCTAGGAGTGTAGGAACACACACCCCTCCCCTGACCTCCAAGACTCCGGGCTGAAGGTGCCCTTTCCATTCCCGCCCACCCAGGACTGCACCGAGCTTCCCCAGCCCCAGTGGTGGTGATGGTCCCCTCGGCAGCCTTCTGGGAACCCCTGGCCTGGGCCCTCTGCCTTCCCAGAGTTCCTGCTGCCTGGGGTGGGGCTCTGGCTCCCCTTGGTCTTCCCCAGAGGACCTGTCACACACCAGCACTTTATACACTTCTGGCTTCCAGCTGAGTCGGGGGCAGGCAGATTGGAAGGTGATGGACCCCGATTCCCAGCCCTCAAACTGGCTTTGGGCAGGAGCTGAGCCCTGTCTGACTGTACTCTGCTGGGGCTACGAATAAAGGACATGGGGTCCAACAGGTGTGTGGCAGCCTCCTGTCTGTCTGCCTAGGTCCCTTGGCTTGGCTGCCAGCTTGGAGTCCCAGCTCTTCCAAGTGGCTTGCCCTGCTCCAGCTAGGCCAGTGGGGCGGGAGGGTGGGGCCTTGGAGCAAGGGATGAGGTCATTGTCTGGCTCTGGGCCTAGGAGGCAGGCAAGGGGAGGGGTCTCTGCAGTTGGAGCTAAATTTAGAGGCAGTGGGTGGCTTCCCTGCCACCTCCCCCTGGGTTTCCTCCAGGGCTCTGGAAGGGAGGGGGTGTGGCCCTGCAGGAGTTCCACACTCCCACCCTGCTCTGTGGGGCAGCTTGGGGCCATGGGAAGCTGGGTCCCCTACCCCCCCCCCCCCACGAGAGTCATGGAGACTTTTGCATAAAACAAGATTTCTTGTTTTCCGAGTTTTCTTCCTCCCTCTCCCCGATTGTTAGCAGCTTGGTGTGTGTGTCATTCCCCCCAGCAGATGGGGGTGGAATGGCTTGGGTTGTAAACTTCCCCCGCCAGCCTCCTGTCCCCACGGAGGACAGAGGCGGCTGGGTCATGTCAGGCAGGATTCTGGTTGTGGGTCAGGCAGTTAAGGCTTGGCTGGTGTGCCGAGGGCGGAAGGCCCCGCAGCCGTGTCTTCAGAGCTCGCTCCTCCAGGCCGGGTCCACTTGCAGGGCTAGGCCCCCTTCACCCTCCCTCTTGGGGTCTCGGTTGCCTAGAGATAAAGAGTGGGCTTGGTCTTCTTTACTCCCTCTCACCCTCCCTGCCCTGAGCCCAGGCTGGCCCAGCCGTACCTGAGGAGCTGAGCTTGCGCAGACCTTGCAGTGAATTCTGCCCTTCCTGCAGGTCCAGTTTGGCAGGGAAGGGGCAACCGGTATACCCCCCGTTGTCTTTACAGAACTCCAGGAATCTGTGGGGCACAGGGATTCATCTCAGGTCAGTGTGTGCCTACACAGGCCTGGCAGGGGAGCATTGGCCAAGGCTGGTCAAAGCTGTGTGACCCCTCAATCCTGCCACAGGGTCTCAGGCTGGGGCCTCTCCGAGTCGCTGGTTAAATTGGAAACCAACAACCCAGTGGGAGCGTTGTACGGATGGGTTGAAAAAGAACTGGATCGCCAAGGGGCAGCTTGGACAGGTACTCCTTCCCGCTTCAGGGGCTGTGGCCATCGGGGAACTGGCCAAGGGCGCAGCACTCACGCTTTCCAGTCACGGTCATGACCCAGGAGGAGGGGGTTGCCCACGACGATGAGGAGAGCCTTGGCCCGGGTCACAGCCACGTTGAACCTCTGCAAGGAAGTGGCCCCCCACCCCGTTCAGGAGGCGGCGCTCAGGGAGGAGAACAGAAGGGCGCCACCCACAGCCTGCACCCCCTCTGACCTTGGGGTTCTTCAGGAACCCCAGGTTGAAGTCCAGGTCCATCTGCACGAAGCTCTGGCTGCTGCGCACGGTGGAGATGAGGATGACGCTGCGCTCCTGGCCCTGGAACTCTTCCACGGAGCCCACCTGGAGGAGGGGGAGTTGAGGCGGGTCCCTGCCTTGGGTCTGTGGCAGATGGGTGGCACGGAGCTGGCCAGGGCTGCTGAGAACACGGGGGACTTCCAGGTGTTTTCAAACTTCCCTGAGAGCATCTACCCCAGACCTCTGGAATCGGGATTTCCAAGAGGGAGAGGAGAGGACTCTGAATCTTCATGCTGGGACTTTCAATTCCACCCAGCTGAACAGGAGTCACCAAAGGGACAAGCACAGCAGCTCTGGGTCCGGGCCCTGCGCTCAGATAGCTTTAAGGGCTGCGTGGGGCCTGGCCCTGGCAGCTTCCAGAGTTCTCCAGATGATTGATTCTTAACCTGCAGCCAGGGTTGGACCCGCCACCTGATAAAGCGGTCCAGCAGCCACTGCATGGCCTGCAGGGTGGGAAGGGTGAGGAGACAGCACATTTACCTCCTTCCTTCCCCACCCCTCCCCCCCAGCTCTGGACTTGATCCTTAGGTAAAGTGACCAGACGCCCCTATTTTAATCATTTTTCCCCGTGTCTCACAGCATTTTAAAGACCTGATTTTTCAAAAGAATGCACAAGTTAGGAAACGGCGGGAGAACAGGAAAGGAATATATGAATATACCCCTTTACACCCGTGTGTCCCGTCCCCCCCCCACACCCTCCGTCAAAGGTGTCCTGTTTTACCATTGTTAAAATCTGGTCACTTTCCCTTAGGAGCAAGTCCTTAGGACTTCCCAACCCCACAGGGTGCTTCCTGGGAGAGCCCCAGGAGGTGTGGGGAAGATGGGGAAAGTTGGGCACACAGAGGACAGGGAGCAAATGTGGGATTGTGGGGAGATGTGTCACCTTCAAGTCCTTGATGTCATCCAGTCCCCGAAGCTCCTTGTCAAGTTTGGTGATGCACAGACGGATTTTTTCCACCTGGGGGTGGCGGGGGAGACCGGTGTCTTTCAGACAAATACTGTCTGACGCAAGAGGGACTCGGCTGGAAGCCAGGGTGTCACCCCCTCCCAGGGGAGGAGGATGTCAGCTGACCTTTGATCTTCTGGAAGGGGTCCAGAAGGGAAACGAACCCTTCAGAACTACTAATGATTAAGGAACTTGTGTGTGTGTGTGTGTATGGGGGGGGGAGGGGGGGGCAGGTAAGGGCAGGATGTCCCAGCCTTGCTGGGAACGGAGCATCTGACCTGCTTCCGGTAGGGGGAGATGACCCCCACGTTTCGGGGGCTCAGGCAGGCTTTGCCTTTCTTGGAGGAGGCCAGGAGCAGCTTCAGGTAGTTAGTCACCGTGGCAGCCTCTTCCGGGTTGAAGAAAGATGGGCTGTTGCCCTCCCGCTCGTCCTTGCCCATGATGCCATGAAAGATGATGGGGAAGCCCTGGCCACAGGGACGAAAGGGGAGCTCAGCGGGGCCTCCCGGGCTTCCCCTCACAGCCACCTCCTGCCAGGAGAGGGAGCCCCTGCCGCGCACCGCCCCACCTGCTGAGGCAGCCCCGCCCAGCGGCAGAAGCGTTCTCGATCCATCACATCGGCACAGGCCTGCAGCTCCCCTTCATAATACAGTCGGTTAGGGACATCCAGGATGGTGGGGTGAGACCTGGGAGGGCAGAAGGGCAAAGCCCAGGGCCAGGCTTCTCTGAGCTCTCAGGGACCCAGCCCACCCGTTCTCGCTGGGTCTGGGGCCAGCCCATGGAATGCAGAACCCGGGGCCTGGTTCCAGGGAGCCTCGCTGAAGTGCCTGCCCTCACAGTGACGGCGAGCACTGCCCCTGGGTCTCTCTGAGACACACTACAAAGTAGGAAACCTTGTCTTTATGCCACTAGGGCTCGTGGGGTTGCTGAGTCGGAACCAGCTCGAGGGCAGTGATTTTTCTGGGTGTGCAAGGAGCTGCGTCCACAGACTTACGCCCCAGCCCAATTTAAAGAGGGATCCATTCCCAGGTTTCAATTTTGCTAAAGGGCATTTTAAAAACAAACAGAGAATGAAGTATCACTTATCGTCGTCGTCATGGCATAATGTCAGGCCTCAGATGACAATACAAGAGCTAGCATTTACTCCGTGCTTGGAGACGGCCTGGAAGCAAGCCATCTAAGCGTGTGAGCCACATTAACTCATTTACCAAGGGAAGAACAGCTCTTCAATGTGAACAAGCAGGTTTTTGAAAAGAAGACGGAAAGTACTCTGTTGTCTTCATTTTTCTCATTTCTCCTTGGATTATTTGGAAAGTTCATCTGGGACCAGTGCTAGCCACATCTCAGTCTCATTGCCATTGGCCACCTACCAAAACCACACTCGCGGGCCCCTGAGTCCATGCCATCACAGAACAGGTAGAACTGCCCCTGTAGGTTTCTGGGGCTATTTACAGGAATAGAAAGCCTCATCTTTCTCCCACAGTGGCTGGGGGTTTTGAACTACTGACCTGATGGTGAGCAGCCCCACAGTAACCCACTAGGCCCCCTGGGCTCCGTGATCATCTGCTGATCTACAAACAAGAAGCCTCGGAAGAGCCACTGCTTGTTGAAGGTCTCACAGAGAAAAGCAGTGATGGGGCGGGGAAGGGCCTTCTACCGTTCACTTGCTGCATCTCACGGGGCAAGTCTGTTGGCACTTAAGGGTTGTGATTAAGTGCCCATCAACATAGAGATTGGCAGTCTGTACAAGAGCCTGCTGACCTGATTCCATAAAGATTACAGCCAAGATGACCCCATGGCACAGCTGTACTAACACGGGCCATGAGGAGTCGTCAAGGCAACGGGTCTGCCTGGTTCCTTAGTCACGGCTTCTCAGCAACATGATCCTTGTGCCGAAGCCTCCAGCTGGGGCGGCCCAGAGTGTGCAAAGTCATGGTGGGGCAGCGAGTTACTTCACAGGGCTTGCCGAGCCAGTCTTTGATTAACTCCCACCAAGTGACTTTCTCTTGATGGGTCTGGGTAGGAGGAGAGGCTAAGAGAATATATGATGCAGCTGTATATGATTGTCAACAGGCTTGTGACTATAAATATGCAGGACTTACTTCTGTGGGGTGTGGCACCCTGGTGGGTGTAAAAGCCACTTTGGAAGCAGGAGGGAAGCTGTCACTAGCACTCAGCAGGGAGGGCTAGGCGTGGAGTGCATCCTTGGTGCCCCGAAATCCCTGTGCACGGAACCACCTTGATCCAGGGACAGGCACTTGGGACACAGCAGAGGCAGGTTTCCCAAGCCTCAGAGTAAAATTCAAATGCCTTTGGGCATGAGAGGGGGCCTCCGGGCATTTCATCGACCTAAGTTTCCTGACCTGTGGCGCTACAGCAGGTTGAGGCTTAGGGCAGTGCCGAGCAGTGTCCTTGGACATATATCAGCTGTGCTCAGAGAGGTGTGTAACAATGGCTGACCAGAGCACAGCAGAGACGTGGCTGTGCTGTCCCAAAGAACTGTACCCTAAATATTTCTGATCCTAGCTTGTAACTGGTTCACTTCCTTGATGAGACGCACACGCTTAAGTATGGTCTGTGTGTTCACTTTGATGAATTATCAGAGAAGCAGAGTGGGCGGGGTGCTCGGGGTCAGAAGTGGTTAAAGGCAGCCTGGGGAGGCTGAGGCTGGTGATATTGTCACCCCAGGTCCTTTCAGACACAGGAGGGCAGGGCAGGGTGTGGGATACCTGTAGTTGCGGAGCAGCTTGGTTATGAACTGGGGGTTAAAGCCGCTAGGACCCTTCTTGTACAGGCTGTTGTAGGAGAGCAGCCGCTCCAGCAGCGAGTGGCTCAGCCCATGCTTCTGCGTCAGCGGGGAGCGCAGCACAGGCCCCAGCTGCCGAGGGTCTCCAGCCAGCACCAGCTGCCCTCCAGGCTCGCCCGCTTCCTTGACTTCCATGAGCCCTGGTAGACGGATGGGTTGGGGAGAAAGGCTACGGTTAGACCACCTGGCCTGTGGAGGATGGCACACCGGCAGCCCTCCCCAGGCACCTCACCTGCTACGGCCACCAGACTCTCCGGCTCCATGGAGTGGCCGGCCTCATCGATGAAGATGTGTGTGAAGTGATTGATGGGAAACTGGGCCGAGACCAACCTGGGAGGTGTCAGGCCAAGCGCAGGTCAGATCAGGCACCTGGATTCCAAGCCAGGTCTTGCTTCCTGGGAACTAGCCCTTGACTGACACACATCACTCACTCACTCCCCCTCCCTACCTGCTGGCAGTGATGAGGGTGGTGATTAAGACACGGTACTGCTGCAGCTGCTGCTTGTTGGGAAAAACGTATTCCCCCTTCTTTGCGTCCCAATTACAGCAGGGCTGTGGATGTGCAGGGAAGGGAGAATGGGACGAGCTTCGTCCAGTCTCGCCTTCCCCCAGGCTCCGGGCCTCCTAGGCAATTGCCCAACCCTGCAGCCCAAACCCACGCCAGGTCATGCCACGAGTACTCCAACCCCCGGCTCCTGGTTTCCCAGCCCCAGCCTTTGCCAAGAGTGCTTCTCTGGCAGCCCTGGCCACCTGCTGCCCACCTACACTTCCTGGGGTACCTTGATGTCCTCGGGTACCAAGTGGATGTCCCGGCTGGGGGCCAGGAGGCGGTAAATGGAGCTGGGCAGGTGTGTCCGGAGCCGCTGACAGAGAAGGTCGGCTCCTGAGTTGGACGGGGCGCAGGCCAGGATGTGGGATTTGGGCAAGTGCTTCACCACCTGGGGGTGGAGGGGATATGTAAGCGGCATGGGCTTCCGGGGGCAGAGGGCGAGGGTCAGGGGTGACTCGGGCTGGGGCAGTGCAGCTTTCGAGACTGTTGTTGCTGTGTTGCGTGCTGGTCCCCAGACCCCTTCCAGTCCAATAGCACTCTGATGCTGGAAACCTGCTGCCATGGGCGTCGATGCCAGCTAGAAAGGGCCCTGGGGGCACAGTGGCTTACATGGTGGGCTGTTAACTGCAGGTCTGAGGTTCAAGTCCCCTATGTACTTCGCAGGAGAATGATGAGGCTCTCTGCCCCCATCGTGATTTACAGCAATGAAAACCCAAAAGAGGCAGTTCTACTCTGCCTTGTAGGGGGGCAGTGAGTTGGGAGTGCATTCTACGGCAGTGAGCTCGTGCATACGGTGACTGAAAGGAGGCCTCACGGTGTAGTGGGTTCAGTATTGGACTGCTAACCACAGGGCTGGAAGTTCAAACCCACCAGCTGCCCCATGGGAGAGGGAGGAAGCTGCCTGCTGCTGTCGAGAGGTCTCTGCAACACTACAGAGGAGGTACCCTGCCCTTAGGGGCACGGGGCACCACCGACTCAACGCCAGGGGGTTTTCTTGACTGAATCGTGTGTGGTGACAGTGTTCAACCTACACCACAATACTCCCTCACTCCTCACCTCCCCTCTGCTGCTTGCTCAGAGAGAGCCCCTGGGAAGGGGATCCAGGCTGGAGGAAGCGGGGAAGGGGGGAGAAGATGAGGATGAACGGATACATGCTTGGAGCTGGGGGAGTGTTGAGTGCAGCCCCCGGAGGTCTATGCTCAGGGCCCACCTGCTTGATGGCCTCCACTAAGGTGACAGTCTTGCCAGTCCCTGGAGGTCCAAAGATGATGTAGGGGGCTGGCCGCGTGGTGCCCACAATAATGTGCTTCAGGGCCTGCAGCTGCTCTGGGTTTGATTCCAGATTCCGGTCATACAGCCTGGTTAAGAGTCAGGAACACCAGCCGTGGGTCACTCCGTGTGTGGGGAAGCCCCTGACTCCTATCCTCCAGGGAGCCCCAGAGGTCCCCACAGTCCAGTCTCACTTTAGCTTGACGTCCGAGGACAGCAGCGGGACCCCACGGGCGGCCTCAGGAAAGAGCATGGGCCACAGTGGCCAGCGCCCTGTCAGCTCCAGGGCCCGGTGCTGCACGCGCAGGGGCTGGCGGTTGAAAGTGAAGTTCACCTTGAACGTCAGCCCATCCACAAATCGGTTCAGGAGGCTGTGGGGGCAGGGAGAGAGGAGAGCTCCAGTGGCGAAGTGGGCAATGAAAGACTTCTCCACCCATGTCACTGGAGGACCGCCCCCCCCTCCCTGCCCCTCGGCCAAGTTCTGTGGGGAGGAAACGGCTGGGGCAGCTCAACAGAACAACTGGAGTGTAGTGTGTACCTGCACTCTACAGGCTCGCTCTTCTGAGGTGCCGGGGGAGGGGGGGTGCATGGCTAACTTTGGGTTAGAAGTTGAAGGCTCAGCTACTTGTACCACTCTGGGATTCTACTGAGGCAGTTCTGGGGCCCCCTTCACCTCAAAGAGAAATACCCTCCCCCTTGCCCCTGGGCTTGGAGAAGTCCGCAGACCCTTTGGGCAGCTCAGGGTCCTCCAACACCCACCTCGTGGAAAAGCTCAGCTTGACGCGATCCAATTCTACCTTGTGCACAAAGCCCTTGTAGGTGACCGCGTCCTCCTGGCTTGTCTCGGAGGACAAGAGGGCAAACAGGTGGTCACCCCGCAGCACTGAGGGGCGGTTCTCGGCCACCCCGGGAACCTAGGGGGTGGGAACAGAGCTTGGATCTTCGGTCGGCCACCAGGGGGCCCGCCTCTCCCCCAGCTCTCAGATGGAGGCTCTTTCCTGAGACCCCTGCCTCGCCTGCCCCTCTTTTTATCTTACTGAGCGGGGCAAGGGTCAGGGGAAGGAGCGCCCCAGAGTGCCAGACCCCCTCCAGGCCACAGGCCGTACAGCCTGCTCCTCTGCCCGACTGCTGACCTCTTGTCCTCCGTTCCTGCTGTCCCTGCTGTTAGGCCAGTGCCCTGTGCCCAGCCTCCCCGTCCCAACCTCGAGTGTGAGCAGGCGGGGGTTCTGGTTCCCGGGGTCCGAGGTCATGGGCACGGACTCCAGGTCGTAGGCACGGATGTCGTGCTCCATTTGCAGTTCTTCCAGGTGCAGCAGCAGCCGCAGCTTCCTCTCGTAGTTCCTGCTCTTGAGCGCCGTCTCCAGTTGGGCCCTGGCAGGAGGGCTGGGCTCAGGCGGGGGCCAAGTGCCAGAGCACCCACCCTCATAGGCCTGCAGCTCTGGGGCTGGGGCAGCGTCAGGTACAGGGGTGACCGCCAGTGCAGGGACTCGGGGTTGGGGTCAGAGGCCTTGAAGAAGGGGCCCCTGGCCTCCTCTCAGTCCACTCTTGGGAGTTGTATCACGGCTGCCATGGGCCAGGCCCTCTCCCCAAGACCCTCCTGGGGCTCCATCCTCACTCCTCGTTCAAGTGTCACTTCCTCGGGGAGGCCACACCCAATGGGCCTCTCCTGAACCCCATCACCCTGTCCCTGTCTGCTTTGGTTTTCGTCAGAGCCCGTAGAATTGCGGAAAACTAGATGTCCACTATCCTGACTCACGGCCTCCGCTGGGGGCTGCGGCCTGGTCCGCGGGGTTTGCTGCTGGGTGCCCAGCAGGGGCTTGGTAAGCGAATGAATGCACAGATGCCACGAGGGGGCCCAGGAGGCTGGGGTGAGGTCCTGGCAAGAAGCCAGCAGGAGCGCCACTCACTTGATCTCCGCGATCTCCTTGGGGGCCGTGAAGATGCTGCTGCCCTGAAGCAGCATGGGGAGCAGCTGTCTGAGGCGGGCCGGCGGGTAGTAGGTCCCCAGCGCCAGGCTGCGTTCCAGGTCGTAGCCCTTAGCACTACAGGGGTGGGAAGGAAGGAAAGCAGTGGGGGGAAGGGGGGGCAGTACTCAGCCTCTGAGAAGGTGAGCAATTCCCTGAGGGTGTCATACCCTGGTCCGTTTCCAAAGAGTGAAACTTAAATACACTGAAATCCATCCATTGAGTGTGTTGGAACTAAGGACTGATGGGCTATCTGGATTCGCTCTTCATAAAATGGCTTGGGGGAAAGCCTCTAAAAAAAGCCATAGGAGTCATAAATGCTCGCGGAGCCCTGGAGACCCCGAGGTTAAGCTCCAGGCTGTGAACTGGAACCTACCAGCTGCCCCCGGGGGATTGAGATCCAGAAGGGCAGGAAGTCCCTGGACCCCTGTGGGCGGGTCTACCCTGGCTCGGAGCAGGCGCCCTCTGGGTGGAAAACCACTCAACAGCATCAGGCTGTGTCTTTTGGTTTAATTCATGTTCTGGGCTGTCAGGTGGCGCCGTTGAGCTGACAGTGGCTTACAGCCCCAAATGGTCAAAGTACAATTGCCCCACAGCTGTTTGTTCTAGGCTGTCAATTAAACAAACACACAGAGTCCCATGTCCTCAGCCTTTGGTCTACCCACCACCATCGAGCGAGGCTGTAATGATGTGTATGGAAGCACATTCCGGGGGCTCTGTTCCTGCACAGCAGCCGGGAGGTTTGAACTGCTGGCCTTTTGGTTCCCAGCCCAGTGCCTAACCATGGCATCACCATGCTCCTTTGCTTTCTGAAACCAACACCCAGACCCATGGCCACTGACGTGGTGCTGACTCAGTGACCCTCCAGGACAGGGGAGGACTGCCCCCTGTGAGCTCTTAAGCCTAACTCTTTCCACGCCTGAAAAGCCTCACCTTTCTTCCATGAGGCTGCAGGTCCTTTCAAAGGGCTGCCCATTCTGTCATCAGCCCAATGCATAACCACGATGCCACCGGGGCTCCTCAGAACACCGTAAATGAGCAAATAAACAACATTCCCACCATTACCTGATAAAAACCAAGGTTAACTATGACAGAGGGGAAGCATGCTGACAATCGTGAAGGCAGTGATTCTGCTGCTCCTGGAGTCCTGGGGAGCTGTGTTTCTTTTACAGAAGAACACAGTGGTCTGACGGTGAGAGCAGCATTACCATTTGCTTTTTGTTTGTTTGTTTTTTGGGCATCACTGCTCCCTGGTGGTGGGAGTAGGAGGCCCAGCCTTTGCTCCTGTGGAGCTGCTGCTGGATTCGAACCTCCATCCCAGTGGGCCGCAGTCTCCCGCACAACCACTATGTCACCGGGGCTCAGCCTCATTTGCTTTTCTAACTCTGTTTTTGTCTGCATCTGAGGTCAGAAACAGGCATCTGTAAGGGGCTGTCGGGTAGTCGGTCACACCAAGGGGTGTACTTGACATTTCCTGCCTTGGTATCTGCGGTTCCCTGGCAACTTTCTGAGACCCTGAGACGCTAGGAACCCTGCCCGATCCCAGAGCAAGGTGACCCAGTCACCAGGAAAGGGAAGTTCACCCAGCCACCAGCCGCGCCCCCCCCCCCACCCCCAGGCCCAGACAGGCTGGAGAGAAAGCGTTCATTACTGGTCAGGCCTCTCTCCTTCCTCGACCCTCCGGCTGGTCGCCACACGGTTGCCAGTTATCTGGGTTTCTTTGAAGGGCGTCGTGGGCTTCAGTTGGGCTGCCAGGGGGCTGTGGGCCACGGCAACCAAGAAGCGGGCGATGTAGAAAGTGCCAGCTCCTTCCGAGCCTGGCTCCCTGGGTCCCAGCAGCTCCCAGAGCACCGTGGCTGGGAAGTAGCCCACGAAGCTGGTTTTACAGTGGACATGGAGCTCGTAATATTCACCTGGGGGGAAATGTTAGCATGAATGGGCATCCAGCCATTGGAATTCCTACCCTAGCCACTCTGTTCCTAGATAACATCTTCCAGAGCCAGGAACCGCCCTCCCCCTACCCACCCTCACTCCAGCTCTGTGAACTAGAACCAGTGCTCTGCTGACACCGGCCTTTCTGAGGCAGACCCCTGCCCACCAGAGGCTCTCTCCTTCGGGAACCGGCTCACCTGGGCCCAGCGGGCAGGGCAGCTCCCGGTCTTCCTTGTAGAAGGTGAACTGGGATGTCCGGCAGAGTGGTAGGAGGTGGGTGAGGGTGACCGGCTGGACTCCTCCGTTGCGGAGTCTCAGGGTCAGTTCCTCCTGACAGTTCAAGTCCAGGTGGATAAAGAGCTGCCCATCTCGGGCTTCGTGTGGCCCCTGGACCTCTACGTCCACTCCGTGCTTCCCGTGAAGATACTCGGCCCTGGAGAAGGCAGGGTCAAGGGGACCTGGGGCTGGACTGGTACTTCTCCTGGGGACAGTCCCAGGTTGGGGAAACCAGCAGAGTACCAGCTTTGCTTAGGGAACCCACCTCCTCCTCCCAGATCAATGAGCTCCTTCCTCACCCACCCCTTTTCTCTGAGGAGGGGCTCAGCCCACCCCGAAGGAACCCACTCTTTCTCCCCTCAGAACGGCTCCCTTCCCCCCACACTCATGGGCGGGACCCTCTCACTCACACACCTGTCATGAAAGATCTTTGCTAGCAGTGACTTGTGGTGTTGGCTGGTATCTGAACTTAGCTTCATCTTCCTCTTTTCTGGGACACACTCGTCATTGGCCCAGCGGTCGAGTCTGAAGAACCTGACCCGAGTCTTGGTGACATAGGCCAAATTTGCAATCTTCATTCCATACAGCATGGAGGAGAAGCCGGGGGTTCGAGTCCCAAAGCTGCCAGAAGCAGAGGAGAGCGAAAATAAGGGAAGGAGGGGCTAAAGGCAGGGGAGGTGGCTGGTGGGGCTGGGGACCGAGGGCCTGCTCTCTGCTGGACAAAACAGCTGGACCCCGGGGTGGACTCTCGGCCGGCGAAGCTGAGGGATTTTCAGTGTTTCCAGGGAAGGCACCAGCATTCCCTAAGATGAAATCTGATCATCTGTGACGGCAGGTTGTGGCTTGTGAAGGTCTGAAGTGAGAAGGCTCAGCATGGACTTTGGGGTTGGAGGAGTGAAGGAAGAGAAAACAGGGTTTCTGGGGGAAATGATCTGGGGCAGAAAACAAAACAACAACACAGCCAACAATCCAACAAAGAGCTCATGCAATAGAAACCCAAATCAGGTGGTGCAGAGGGTCTGATGTGGGACGCAGTCTGTGGACAGGGGTGAAAGAGGGGGTGGGGGCAGAGACAGCGTGAGAGACCAGGGTGCCGGGAAGCCAAGCAGGAAGGGAAAGAGCCTGGTCCAGAGACCAAGTGGCTTGGTTTTGTGCCTAGAGAAAGTGGAGACAGCAGGCCCCTACCCTTGGCCCGCATCTGGAATGCAGTCCAGTCAACTCACCAAACACCTCCAGCCAGCCCCTGGGCTAGAGGTTGGCGCTTCAAGGCGCAAGACATCCAGACCCCTTCCGCAGGAGCGCGCAGCCCGGACACACAGAATCCTGATGCCAGGGGCAGGAAGCGCGGGACCTCCAAAGGGCCCTGAGCTCCAGGTGGGGACAGGGGCACTGACCATGAGACCTCTCCAGGAGTCCAGAGGGACAAACGGGCTGACCACCCTAAGAGGGCGGGCAACTCTCCCACGCGGAAGGGCGACAGCGAGAGCAAGGAATGTGTGCGTGCGTGCGTGTGTGTGTGTTGGGTGGGACCTAGCGGGGTCACCTTGGATGACTTCACCTCTGGGATCCTGCCTCCTTTGTCCAACAGACTTACCGTGCGGGGCTGCTTTGAGGGCTGTGGGGAAGCCCTGGGCTCGGGGCGAAGCACAGGAAGAGCTCGAGGGAAGGGTGAGCTCAATTCACATCCCAGGGAGCTATGCCATCCCAGACCACCAGTGTGCAAGGAAGAGGGGCAGGAGGCAGCGGAGGTGGGCAGTGACCAGGTCATGGGAGGTTTTGAATGCCGGGCTGAGAAGCTGGGCTGGACCCTGACGGCCAACAGCCTCTCTCCACCCTACCGGCAGCAGGAGGGCACTCCTGTGGCGTGGCGTGAGTCACAGACATGGCCATGATGGGTCGTGATGGATGGGGACGGCTGACTGCCTCCCCTGGGTGCTCTGTCGGAGGGGGGCATAGGCTGTTGGAATGAGAGTTCCTCAGGGTGATGGCCACCTCGATGAAGCTCCCTCAGCCCGGTGGCTCGTGGGGGTTGCCGTTAAGATTCTTGGCAGTTACCAACATCTCCCTGGTGCCCCTTGCCTGTAACTGCCCCTCTCCTGCAGCCCAAGAAAACCATGTGACTCTTCAGGGAATGGAATGGGCTTGATTCTTTTGTAAGATAATAAGTCACTTTTTAAAAAACATAATAGATAATAGTCAATGTTAGCTACTAATATTAGTATTCATATTAGTATTCGTAGTAGTCTAATTGAGTAACAGTAGTAGTAGGAATAGCAGCAACTTACTTTCCGCCCGGTCAGGGGCTACATGGTGGTTACAGACCCACCCCTCGGTTGGTGGGTTTTAAGCAAGATCATACTTGCGTTTCAGATCACTCTGGCTTCAGGATTGGAGGATGGATTTGCTGGAGGCAAGACTGTAGGCAGGGAGACCAGTTAGAAGAAGACCAAGGCAACAGTCCAATTAAAAGCTGGCGAGGGCTTGGAAGAGGAAGGGGGACAGTAAAAGATAGGGGCCAGATTTGACAGCATTCAGAGTATAACAGCAGAATTCAGTGACTGGCAGGAGTTGGGCAGAGGGGAGGCTGGAGGGAGAGAGCAGTCAGGGAGAGGCTTGGCTTTGGGGACTAGTCCCAAGACAGGAGTAAGGACGGGGGAGGGGGGAGGGTACTGACCACCCATTTGAATTTGGCATGCATGGCTTGAGATTCCCGGGACCTGGAGGCAGCTGGCTCAGGGAGTGAGTCAGAAGCTGGGAACGCAGGCCAGAGTCGAGGTGAGAGCTTAACATTAAGGAGTCCCCGGGTAGCAGTTAAAACCAGGGCCATGTTTGTTCTTTAAACCTGGAGCTCAACCCGGCCCCGGATGTCCTCTTGAAACCAAACCAGAGTTTAGCTCAATGAATAAAAAAAATAACTGGCGTAACGTCACTCTTTGTGGTGGCCATTGGGTGTCTTTGAAAGAAGCGAGATCAAGGGGCTGAGCCCTGGTGGCGTAAGTGGTTGAGTGCGGAACTACAGCCCGCAGGCTTGGCGGTTCAAATCCAGCGGCGGCTGGGTAGCGCCCACGACCCCCAGAGGCAGTGATGCCCACAAAAAAAAAAAAGAAAACAAAAAGAAAGAAGCGAGATCAAATTGACAACAGGCACACTATGGAGGAGAGGTTACGGAGGCACGTGTCTGATGGAATGAATCCTCTGGGGCGAGACTGTGGAACGGAGGACGCAGCACACAGAGGGTGAGCCCGCCACTCCCTGCACACGCAGAAACTGCTGAGTGGGTGGGTGCTCGCTTTACCATCAATGAAACAGATTTGGGGAGACACCCATTGAGAGAATAGCCCAAAGAGAAAGTGCCCAGCGAGGAGGATGCAGGCAACAGTGCCCCACGGGCTAGATAATGTTTTCCCAACGCCGGAGCCATAGTGAAACAGTGAAATCAACAAAACACTGATGGGGGAGTGGGATCTCCCAGGAAGTATGAGTAGCCCGGGGAACAGTCCAGGAGGGAAACCAAGGGAAACCCTTCAGAGAGGGAGGAGAAGCAGGAGGCAGTCTCCAGACCACAGGCACTGCCAGAGGTTGCAGAGGGGGCCCATATAGTCCTTAATAAGGCTCACCACGGAAGCCAGGGTCAGCATTAGAAGTACATTCCCCAAGACCTGAAACCCTCCCAAATCCCTTCCCACCAGCCCGCAGATTCCAGATGGCTCCTCTTTCTCCCACGGAGCGGCGGGTGCGGCTGTCCAATGTGTAACCCAGTGGGCCGCCAGGCCTCTTACACAGTCCCGACTGTGAGTCATTAGGGTAAGATGGACTGTGTCCCTCACAATTCTGCTGTAAGAAAAAGAACCGTGCAGACACCATGATTTGGGGCTACGAGCTTCCAGCTAAGGGTTGGGTAAAGAGAGGTGAGGGGGCTAGGAGTCAGTGGGGGTGGGGGAGAGGTTTTAATATCATCTAGAGACACAACAGCCACTCAGTCCCTGGCTGCAGCCCGCGGGCTTGGCGGTTCAAATCCAGCGGCAGCTCTCAGGAGCAGTGCTGGGTAGCTCCCACGACCACCAGAGGGCAGTGATAACCCCCCCCCCCCAACAAAAAAAATAAAACACCGTCCCCTAGGGTTGGGGTTGGTTACAGGCTCAAGGTGGCTAGACTTTCTGAATTTTAAAAGCAGCAAAAATAGATAGAATCAAAGTTTGAATGTGACACTTCCTAGACTTGGAAACTATGTGAGGACAACAGGCAAAATGCATCTTTGGTCCTTGTAAAATTTCTACTAAGGATGCTATCCTCCCCCCTACCCATTCTCCCCCACGTCTGTTACCAACTGCTGAATTTACACCCGTCTTGTCGCGGGGTGCGGGGTGGGGGGTGTGGAAACTTGGGCAATTCCCAGCCATTGGGCCCATGCTGACTCTGTGCAGCCTGGCGGGCGGGGCGGTGAGACTGGCCATGTGGGTTTCCTGTCACTCTTGGAAGCAGAAAGGCTTGCCTTGCTCCAGCAGAGCCTCTGGTGGGTTTGAACTGTTGACCTTAAAGTAGGTGACCATACCACCACCAGGGCTCCTAGATTAAGGGGATTTGTAAAGGAAAAAAAAGAGAGAAATCACACTTAGTTTAAGCTTTCTTGGGAGGATGGGGGAGCCAGCTCTTCAGTTTAAATCTAGTCATTAAGATCCCTCGGGAAATCTCTACCAGGACAGGGCACCAGAGACCTCAATGAAAGGAAAAAACGTTTCTAGTAAAAAGACAAATATTTTGTATGGCAAAAGATAACGTAAATTAAAGATAAAATCTTTTTTTTGGGGGGGGGGGGATCACTGCTCTCCGGTGGTGGGAGTAGGAGGCCCAGCCCCACTGCTGGAATTGAACCTCCGTCCCAGTGGGCCGCAGTCCCACGCACAACCACTACGCCACCGGGGCTCAGCCCGATAAAATCATTTTTAATGCAAACTGCAGGCAAAGGATTATTTTATAACACAGTTTCTTATAAATTGACAATATAAGAAATTGAGTCCTATATTTAAAGAGTAAGTCCTGATGCAAAGCTGGTGTCAAGGACTCGGGGAAGAGCAGACATTTAGAGAATGATGGTGGCAGCAGGCATGCGAAGGTGCCTGGCACAGTATATGTATGTATGGATTGTGATCAGCGATGTATGAGCTCCCGATAAAGTCATTAAAATAAAATTTAAAAAAGAGTAAGTCCTAAGAATGTCTGAAAACAAACTTTTGAAAAGATGCTCCTCCTAAAGCAGTCGAGAAACGAAAATTAAACTGAGATTATTTTATTCCCAACAAACTGACAAACATTACAATTGGCCATAAAACGCAGTGCTGTTAGATATATACGAAAAAGGGCATGCTCGTGTA
Organism: Nesogale talazaci; assembly: GCA_004026705.1. NCBI lineage: Eukaryota > Metazoa > Chordata > Mammalia > Afrosoricida > Tenrecidae > Nesogale > Nesogale talazaci. The sequence continues at coordinate 5,484 of PVJH01032560.1, read as the reverse complement.
CTTGCTGGGAGAAAGACAAAGTCTTACAATCTCTTTGGCAAACTATATGGCAGTAGCTACTAGCACTTAAAATACAAGTATCTGTAACTGAGGCATCCCATGCCTAAGTCTGTCTCCTAAAAAGAAAAGGACCAGTATTCGTGGGTGTTCACTCTTTTTGTTTGTTTTGTTTGGGCATCGCTGCCCTCTGGTGGTGGGAGTAGGAGGCCCAGCCTTGCTGCTGGATTTGAACCTCCAACCCAGTGGGCCACAGTCCCACGCACAACCACTACGCCACCGGGTCTCAGCAATATTTTTTTTGTGGTCATCACTGCCCTCTGGTGGGAGTAGGAGGCCAAGCCATGCTCCTGGACAGCTGCTGCTGGATATGAACCACCAACCCTGTGGGCCTCAGTCCCGCGCAATTACTACGCCACTGGGGCTCAGCATGGGTGTTCACTCTTGCCAGAGAAAACGAATCATGTAGTTATAAAAAAATTTATCACACTAGCCCCAAACAGCTAAAATTGAAAAGGCTGACAACATGAACTCTGGCAAGAATGTGAAACACCTAAAGCTCTGACCTATTGGCAACTGGAGTATAAAATGATGCAAACACTGGGGAAAGGTCTGGTAGTCTTCCCTAGACTGTGTCCCAGAAACTCCAGTCCTAGGCCTGTCCACCCACCCACACCCCAGAGGAAAAGGAAATAAGTTGCACAATGCTTCTATCAGCTTTATGCAAAACAAGCCTGACTGGAACACTGTCTCTGTGACGAGGAGAATGGGTAAACACACAGATGTGCAGTGATACAAAGAAATAACTACTCAGTAATGGTGAGGACTTGACACATGCAGCAGGTGGGAGGAACTTCAAAAGCACCGGTGGGGGCGGGGGACTGAGGGTGGAGTGTCCGTCTGGCTGAGTAAAAAATGTCTTTCCCATTTCCTATTTGGCCTTGCTCTCCTTTTTAAGAAGAAGAAAAAAACTACTCAACACCTCCCTGACAACGAAAAAGGTTAGTACTAGAGCCCATAACCCAGGATAAGGTGTAGGTATCTGCTTTGGCATAAGCCTGGCTGCCTAGTGGTTATGCCCCTGGCTGCTCTTGTAAAACCTGCAGCTCAAATCTGCCAGCTGGAGCCTGGGAGGAAGCTGAGGATTTAGATGCGGCCCATATTTAGAGCATTGGAAACCCCGGGGGGCAGGTCCACGCTGCTCTCCAGCCCCCTCTCATCAGAATGGGCTCATGCCAGTGAGCTCCGCTTAGTTTTTCATCTGCTTTTGCAACTAGCTTGGATCTTCTTTCAAAGGCCTCACCCCTGGGGTGGTGGTATTGCCCACTTGGTGAAACAGTCTTACTAGATTCATTGCCATGCATTAAGTTCTGGAGCAAGCACTATAAAAAACAGAAACATTTCCGAGCAGTGGTTGCCTCTGGATTGGTAAGGATGAAAGCGAAGAATTGGCCAGTGGGAACTTTCTGAGCGGATGCGATCAATATTCTTGATCCCCAAAGCAGTTTGTACACAGCTACCTACATTTCTTTTTTTGTCCCCCTTTGGTTTAACAAGCTTTATTTCAATGTCTACATAAATAGCAGTCGGTGTGGAACAGTAAGACATTTTTCTGAAGAGTTAAATTCTATTTATTAAATAGAACTGGCTGAGCCCTGGTGGCCTAATGGTTGTGTGCGTGACTGCGGCCCACAGGGATGGCAGTTCAAATCCAGCAGTTAGCTCTCCAGGAGCAAGGCTGGGCTTCCTACTCCCACCAGGGCAGTGACGCCACACAAACAAACAAACAAAAAGATAGAACTTGGCCCTGTCATTGTCCCAGGATCCAGTTGACTGACACATATTCTTCCCTCACCAATCATTTTTCATCGTACCCTAAATTTGACATCTTTGAGTGACACTTTTCTTATTTCTGAAAGTCTTCTACATATTTTGTTACCGAGTGTTTGTTTTTCAGGTCCACCACCCACTAGGATGTATTTTACCTTTTGTAAGGTATGGTGGATTTCGATACCATGCAGCCTGCTTATGTCTCAATCGCCCCTGGTGGTGGAACAGTGAGGGATGAGATGAGGAAACAATATTCACTTGTTATCTTATCCTGAAGCTCCCCCTCCCAATCACACAGCCCAGTGAATATACTGACAAGGCTCCTCTTGCTGTACAGAGGAAGAGACAAGTTTCACTCAATCACCCCTCCAGGGCATACCACTTTATACAACCACCACTCAACACAGCAGCATACTGTCTACAAAATCCCTTCAGAGTGAACACCAGTCCCCGGCCCAATGCCTGCTTCTAACCTCAAGGCAGATTCTCTGCCTTGCCGCCGTCTATGGTAACTCTTTATGGATGTCGAAAGTCTGACCTTTCTCCCTCTGAGCTGCCACCGGTTTCAAATCCTCATGAAGGCCAATCCGTACTTAGGGCAGTACCAGGGCTCTCACATACGTGCATTTCTTAAAACTCATCCAGTGGCAAGGTGTCCCTTTGTCTGTCAATTTCATTTTTAAAAGAATTGGCAACAAACATTGAACTGAAGGTAAACCAAGCTCGAGTGTTCAGGAGTGAAAAGCATGCATGCCTGAAACTTACTATGAAATACAATAAAAAACAAAATTTCGCATGACTGCTTAGATGGATTCCAAAATCCCAAACCAAGCTCAGTGCTCCCGAGTGGGTTCTGACTCCTGGCTGAGGCAGAACAGTCCTTGTGAGTTTACGAGAGTGTGAGCCCTTACTGGAGGGCAAAGCCCTGTTTCTCGCCTTCAGCTGGCTGGGGGTTTTGAACTGTTGTATCACCAGGGGTAAACCCACGACCTCGGAGTCAATTCTGAGTCAGGACTGGGCAGAAGGGCAGATGGTTCTAAAGCAAATAGTGTACCATGTAATCTAAAGAATCCAGGTGATGGGTACATCGGTGCGCACAGGCCCCTACACCTTTTCTGCACGTTTGACATTTTTCTTTCTTTCTTTTTTTTGGGAGGCATCACTGCCCTCAGGTGGTGGGAGTAGGAGGCACAGCCTTTGCTCCGTGGAGCTGGAATCGAACCTCCATCCCAGTGGGCCGCAGTCCCGCGCACAACCATTACGCCACCGGGGCTCAGCCCTCTTTTTCTTTTTTAAATTTTTCTCAGCTTTCTTTTCAACTGAGGTTTTTCTCTAGTTCACCTTATTGGGAGATTTTTCGGTTATGTGTTTCTGTATATAAAACCCAGGACAGGTAAATCCAAACAGTAACTGGAGTAGAGGGAGTCTGGCAGAAAAGGTTGGGAAGAGATGGGGAGTTAATAACACTGAGTACAAGAAAGAAGAACATTTTCTAAAATTGATTCTGGTGATGATTGTCGGCTCTTCATTGTATGATGTAAATTACATGCCAAAAACAATGTTAAAAAAACCAGCAAAGGACTGAGCCCCGGTGCCGTAAGTGGTTGAGTGCGGGACTGCGGCTCCTGGCTTGGCGGCTCTCAGGAGGAGCGCTGGGTAGCTCCCACGACGACCAGAGGGCAGTGATGCCAAAAAAAAATTAAAATGAAAAAACCCAGCAAGGTATCAGATGTATCTACCAGATGGTGATAAGCAATTTTCATGAATGTTGATAAGGCAAGTGAGATGTAGAACACGTGAAAGACATGATTTCTTTGGTGTACCTACCTGAAGAAAGGCCTGGTGACTGACTCTCTCTCTCTCTCTCTCTCTCTCTCTCTCTCTCTCTCTCTCTCTCTCTCTCTCACACACACACACACACACACACACACACACACACACGCAGAGTGGAACCCAGTTCTATTCTGACACACATGAGTACCAATCCATGCAAGGAAACTTAAAAAATTTTAAATGCGGGGCTGAGCCCCGGTGGCGTAGTGGTTGTGCACAGGACTGCGGCCCACTGGGACGGAGGTTCAATTCCAGCAGTGGGGCTGGGCCTCCTCCTCCCACCACGGGAGAGCAGTGATGCCCCCACCCCCCCAAAAAAAAGTTTTAAATGCAATGGTGAGTAAACACCTATCTTGGCTGACAGTATAAGTTCTCTGGACATGGTGCTAAACAGAAATGGAAGTGAGATGCTGATATAAAGAAGGGTTCACAACAGAAAAGAACTTTTGATTCCATGGGTTTGGACTGTGTGGGTCTAAACTGATAAATAGAGGTGTCACAAAGAGTATCAGAAAAAAATGAAATCAACATGAGTAACTAAGATAAACATTAGGGCTGAGCCCTGGTGGCATAGTGGCTGTGTGCGGGACTGCAGCCCACTGTGTTAATGGTTCAAATCTAGCAGCAGCTCTCCAGGAGCAGAGCTGGGCTTCCTACTCCCACCAGGGCAATGATGCCACACACACACAAAAATAATAATAACATAAACATTAAAGGGCCCAGTCCCTAGGTCCCAACTGGTTGCTTAGTGGTTTTATATACATTTTCCATGTGCATATAAACAATCTTAAAAACATACAAAATGTTTATGAGGGATCTTCAAATAGTTCACAGAAAGCGCATCTTATAAAACAATTATGTAGGGATTTCAAAAATACCCTTACACTAAAATAAATGCAAACATGCTTAACATGCTTGAAAGGCTCACCTATCCACTTGAAAAACTCTACCAGAGCAACATAAATTCTGCTAAAATTGAAGCAGGATCAAATTTATGGTTAAGCTTGGGTGGAAAATGATAAAATCACTGATGCTTTCCAAAAAAAAAAAAGAGATTATGGGGAAGATACCTCAAAGAACCCAGCAGTTTACAAAGAGATAGACAGCTCTTTGTAAGCCATGATCTGGTAGCTGCAGACCATCCATGCATCCATCTGGGAGGAAACACTCCAGGCCCTCCCTGAGGGGAACTGACAATAACAGCAGAAACCATAGCCAGCCCGCACGATGGAGCAGGGCTTCTCAACCTTCCTCAGGCCGCGACCTGAGCACAGCTCCTCATGTGGTGGTGACCCCAACCATAACATTATTGTCGTCGATACTTCCTAACTGTAATCTTGATACTGCTATGAATCATAATACAAACATCTGACATTAAAAATAATTTTATGGCTGGGGGTCATCCCCACGTGAGGTTAATGGTTCAAATGTATGAAAGGGTCGCAGGCTTAGCAAGGTTGGAAAACCACCGCTTTAGAAGAAAAACAAGCTGTGAAGCCCCTGACAATGGTCGCGGGAACTCTTCTCCAACAAACAAGGGCAATTTCCAGGGGTTTCCAAGGTAAATCATTATGCATCCACCTTACAGTCCAGAAGTGGCTCCCAATTGCTTTTTTTGTTCCCCAATCTTAAAATATCTTTAAAGGGCACCCAGGTTTCTCTTGTTACTAATGTAAAAGGGGCTGTATTGATGTGGGTCATTTCCAAGGACCCTTTAGTTTGACCTTGATGGAGTTTGGAGTTTTTTTTGAAAAAAGTATCTTATTTGTTTAACTCCATGTTTCTGTGAACCTTTGGAAGTGTTCCATGTACTCCCACGCGCTA